>CM042379.1:19748613-20036113 GCA_023634145.1 Thymallus thymallus | reverse complement strand
AAAACTAAGAATTCTATCCAACCAAAAACATAGAAAACCAGACGATCAATGTCTGCGGCAACAATACTGGGAAACCCTTAAAGAATACAAACAGACTCTAAGAACAAAACAAGCGCAACACATTAAAAAACAACTCACTGAAATGGAAGAATCCATTGATTCAAACATCTTCTGGCAAAATTGGAATTCCCTGAACAAACCACATCGAGAAGAATTGGCTATTCAAAACGGTGACATATGGAGAAACCACTTTGAAGAACTATATAAAAACATAACAACGAATTCGAAACAAAAAGAAAACTATGAAAAACTCAAAATACTTGAATCCACCATTAAAAATAACCAGAATCCTCTAGATTTCCCAATAACAGAAAATGAAATATTAGAAAAAATAAAGACCCTTAAACACAAAAAAGCATGTGGTACAGATGGCATATTAAATGAAATGATTAAATACGCAAGTCATACATTTACCACAGCCATACTCAAACTTTTTAATGAAGTCCTGAGTGTAGGCTATTTTCCAGACATCTGGAATCAAGGACTTATTACACCAATTTATAAAAATGGAGACAAATATGATCCCAACAATTATCGTGGCATTTGTGTCAACAGCAACTTGGGCAAACTTTTCTGTGCCATCATAAACAGCAGATTACTGAACTATCTTAACGAACACAATGTCCTGAACAAAAGCCAAATTGGATTCCTACCAAACAATCGAACATCAGACCACATTTACACCCTTCACACCCTCATTGACAAACATGTGAATCAAAATAAAACAAAAATCTTCTCCTGTTTTGTAGATTTCCAAAAGGCATTTGACTCAATTTGGCATGAAGGAATACTACTAAAATTAATTGAAAGTGGTGTCGGTGGACTAACATATGATATAATTAAATCAATGTATAAAAATAACAAGTGCGCAGTCAAAATCGGAGAAAAACAAACAGACTACTTTACCCAGAGACGTGGAGTTAAACAAGGAAACAACCTAAGCTCAAGCCTATTTAACATCTATATTAATGAACTGACAAAAATGCTTGAACAATCAACAGCCCCTGGACTGACCCTTAAAGATATAAAAATAAAATGTCTCCTATATGCAGATGATCTGGTACTACTATCACCAACAAAAGAAGGCCTACAACAACATCTAGATGTCCTACATCAATTCTGCCAGAACTGGGCGCTGACAGTAAACCTAGAAAAAACCAAAATTATGATATTCCAAAAAAGATCCAGATGCCAAGAAAACAAATACACCTTCCTATTAGGCTCCACACACCTAGAACACACCTACAACTACACATATTTAGGACTAAAAATAAGCTCCACAGGAAATTTCAACTTGGCTGTGAATGAACTGAGAGACAAGGCAAGAAGAGCTTTTTATGCCATTAAAAGAAACATCAAATTAGACATACCAATTAGGATCTGGCTCAAAATATTCAAATCAATAATTGAACCAATTGCATTATATGGCAGTGAAGTGTGGGGCCCACTTACCAAACAAGAATTTGAAAAATGGGACAAACATCCAATTGAAACCCTGCATGCGGAACTTTGTAAGAATATCCTCAGAGTCCAGAGAAAAACTACAAACAACGCATGCAGGGCAGAATTAGGCCAATTTCCCCTTTTAATTAATATCCAAAAACGAGCCACCACATTCTATAACCATTTAAAAATAAGCGACCCCAACTCTTACCACCACAAAGCCCTCCAATACCAAGAGGTGACCATAGAAAAGAGTCCCCTTAGTCAGCTGATCCTGAGACTAAACTCACAAACCAACAGTAACCCAACAAAGCCTCAGGACAGCACTCAGAAAATCTGGCCCAACCAAATTATCAAAAAACAAAAAGAAAATTACATGACCTATTGGAAAGACACCACAAAAAATCAAAGTAAACTTCAATGCTATTTGGCACTAAACAGACAGTACACAGTGGCAAACTATCTGACCACTGTGACTGATAGAAAACTGAGGAAAACTTTGACTATGTACAGACTCAGCGAGCACAGCCTGGCTATAGAGACCGGTCGTCGCAGACAGATCTGGCAACCCAGAGATGCCAGGTTGTGTTTACTCTGCCCACAAAACGCAGTTGAAACGGAAACACACTTTCTCCTAAAATGTGATAATTATGCAGACATAGGGCAACTTTCTTTCCCCAAATTCAAAAGAGAAATAAAGAATTTGAAACAGGAACAGATGATGAAAAATTACAATGCCTATTGGGTGAAAAGGTCCATTGTGCCATTTATGGTGCAAAATATGTTGCATTATGCCACACCCGTAGGGACAACCAGTTGACCCAACTGCAACCAAAAATACCATAAGGACAACCAGTTGACCCAACTACAACCAATAACCTCCCAACAAACTCACACACACACAAAACACACACATACAATTATTTTGAATATGTTTGGTTGTGTATGTGATAATTAATATGTAATGAATCTATATTTTTGTTGTTGTTGTTAATAATAATATGAACATTATTTTTATTGTTACATTGTAAAGTGCTTTGGCAATATTGTTAAGTTGTAACTTTCATGCCAATAAAGCCGAATTTGAATTGAATTGAGAGAGGAAAGAGAGACTATCATTCCAATGCTTCCATGGGAATATTCTCTTCCTCTTTGAAAGAACCACGCGTCTTCTCTTTGGTTTTCATGGCAACACATTGACTAAATTCACTATAATGGAAGAGAAATTAAAACGTGTCGGAGGGGACAAATAACCATATGATAAAATGGGATGCTTCAGTCCCTTTCAGAGTTTTCTCAAGACATTGTCTGAGGCGGAGAACAAAGGCAGCAGCAAAGCAATCCTGACACAAGCACTTTCTGTACTGGCAAAGGATACACAGCTCTTCAAGGAAAACAACAGGCATCGGCTTTGGAAGTGTAGGCATTTGGAACCAACACTTTACGAAATGTACCCTCTGGGATCAATAAAGTATCTATCTATCTATCTATCTATCTATCTATCTATCTATCTATCTATCTATCTATCTATCTATCTATCTATCTATCTATCTATCTATCTATCTATCTATCTATCTATCTATCTATCTATCTATCTATCTATCTATCTATCTATCTATCTATCTATCTACTGCACTGTGTGACGTGGTCGAGTGGCAAGACATTGTCAGTTTTGCTGCTTTCACCATCTAACCTGGGCTTTGGGATGTTAAGAACTGGGTTGAGAGTGCTCACTCACCTTCCTCTTCTTGAAGGCCTGTCTGGCCAGGTATCCTCTGCAGGCAGCCTGGAACATGGTGATGTTGCGTCTGGTCTGGACGTCTCTCTGCTCCTCCAGTTTGGCCAGGGTCCCCGCTCTGAAGAACACCTGGTGAGAGACAGTGACAGTTAAGATACTGATTAATCATGACACTAAAGTGAATTGTATTGAAGTCAGACAGGGAGCATGTGTGTGTGTGCAAGGTTGCACAATACTATGGAATAGAAGTACAGTAAATAAAAACTGAATATTTGCAACTTTTTCATTTGGGGGTATTGTGGTATACAAATTAAGAATTATATTAATTCGTTTTTACATGATTCAAAGTTGCTTAGTTGGAATACGACTAAAGATATGCAACCATACAGTACATCTGGGATTTGGGGATTGCATATCAACTACATCAAGTCATGTGTTTACTTTGCATTTCAATGGCGTTAACAGTAGGGGCTTTTAATTGAGTTGGATTACCTCAAACGCTTTAGAGTCATTTCCATTCTCTGATCTGCTCTGGTAGATTGGGTGGGGAGCTGCTGATGGACTTCTATACAGTTTCTCAGGCCAGAGCTGAGAGCTCATCAAACTCTTGAATGCTCCCGAATTGCATTAGCATGCTAATAGTGTTAGTGGGAGAGCTATGCTTAACTTCACAAAATCCTCATTAAAACTCCCTTGTGTTAGCAACAGATGCGGCTGCCACGGCTACAGAAAGGAAAATAACAAAGACAGGATGTTTCTGGGGAAGCTCTAAAACGACTGGTAGAGTTTGTGGTGAAACCTCTCTTGGATTAAGCCATCATCTCCAGTTAGTCAGAGGCACTGTGTTTTCTTCAACTCTAAAACAATTGAGATGGTTAGTCCACAGAGTGTTTTGTTCAGATTTCACCAAGCGGCTCCTCAAGACGAGAGCTGTGGCGCTGTAATGCCGCGACTGCATCATGACGCATCTGGATTGATATAAACACAGTACTCCAGGGCCCTTAAGAACCTGTTATCCTCTATCAGAGGCACAGGATGAGAGAAAATACTTTACGCAGCCCAGACAATCAAAGCTCCAGAGCCCAGCTCTCAGGGAAGTGTGTGTACAGCCAAGCCAATAGCACATGAAGAGAGTGGGCTGAGCACGATTGAAAACACACAGCACCAACACACCCACACTTCTCTGCCATAGGGCAACGAGTCCGACCGGAAAGGTAATGTCTATAACTCCAGAGAACACTGGATTGCTTCCTCTATTGTCTGTGGTAGAGGACTTATCATACACTGTATGGGCATTCTGTAAAATGGATCCAAAATGACACGTTAACAAATCAACAGCTTGCACGGTATGCTTGCATTAACAATGCACACTCCGATTCAGTGGGGTTGGGTTAAATGCGGAAGACACACTTAAATTGAATGCATTCAGTTGTACAACTGACTAGGTATCCCCCATTTGTCTTTGCCTATTCCCATGCAGTAGACTGAGTAGAACACACAGACACATCACAACGAGGAGCTGAGAGAATACTCTGCCGCCTGTGACTTTTCCCCGCCCACCATCACGACCCGCTAGGTGGTGCTACCGCTGAGCAACGCCAATGGGATGTGTGATGTGTCACAGTACAAGGTCCAGTCACACAGGCCTTCCCCCATAGCGGGATGACCTTCTGCATAGCAATGACTGTCAGCGTGGGCGAAGGAACATGGGGGAACATATTGGAACTCTGTCTCTGAATGCAACTCTAAAGGTTGACTGAGGTCGTGGGCCGTTTCAGTGGGTGACTTGGGGGCTTGCATTTTTCTCAGCATGACGAGAGATGGGAAGTCACACACACACACACACACACGCACACACTCAAACATTGCCTAAACATACTTTTCCTACTGTTTACTTCAGAACAATTCTTCCCGCTGACCTATATTCCATGGACATTCTGTAAAAGCCTCCTCTGCTAATTAGCAATTTATCAGCCTGTCCTTTCCTTTGGATTTTCTCTTTTGCATCTGAAAGGTTTGAATCTCACTGTGCTGATTGGTGTTCGTGGAGGGTTATCGGCGTGCCGCGGCGAAGCGCCACAAACAAAAAGAGCTGTCGCCTGCCAAAATCAATGGCTACAGGGAGCAACAGGAAGGAAAACAAGACGCAGAAGAACTGTAAAGCAACCTTCCCCAGCCCAACTGAAAGTCAAGCCTGATCAGTGTGGGGGGGGGCAACCGCCAACTAACAGACAAAGTGTTGCCAACCGCCAACTAACAGACAAAGGCTGCCTGCCCAGGGCCCCAGCGGCAGCCAGGAACCAGTGCCACAGCGGCAGACCTATGATTCAAAAGAGAAGGGCATGCTGGGTAAACAGCTGTCCCTCCCAGGCAGAGACAGAACACCTAGGGCCTGATTTAGACTCTACTAAGCCTTCACATCTATTGTCATAGTCATAGTCACAAAACTTTTACATAATGGTTTATGGTTTACATATTGTCTGTCTGTGTCTGTGTCTGTGTGTGTGTTACTTACCCTGCTCAGGCCCATGTGGTAACTGCTGTTCTCCAAGTCCAGAGACTCCAACAGCTCCTCCACAGCCTGAAACAAAACAGATAAACGGACAGACAGATCAATGAAGAGATTAACAGAAACGGGCAAACAGACAGACAGTGCTCTGGTAAAGTCAGCTCCCCTCTGTCGTCGCCCCAAGTTATTACACGCGGCGCCATAGCAACAGGCACGCTCCCCTAACATCAGCCTATCCACCAGGAGACTGCAGAACAAAACAACTCAGTGAACAAAGCTACAGCTAAGGCACCAAGCAAGCTATCTGTAACCTCAAATTCAGGTCACTTCTGTGACAGGAGTGTAAATATGGACTGGATCTAAAGCAGTCTCAGGAGGAGGGTCTTTGAAGTTTGACTACAAAGTGAAGTTGGAAGATAGCTGGAGCCTCAAGGGGGAGGATGGGAGTTAAGTTTAACAGAATTAGCTGTTTTAAAAGTAACTGTCCAGTGTTTCCAGATTTCTATGAAATATGACCTACAATTAATTACAATATGAGTGATGGAATGGTGTGGGCGTACCCCAACAACAGAATGTTGTGAGCGTATACCGGTCATTAAAATTATTCATACGAGTAGCCCACTGAATGGTCAGCTTAACCTCCTCAGGAGGATGACATCATCCTCTCCGAGGAAAGAGCAAGAATTTTTGAAAAAGTCTGTATGAGGTGGGGTTTTTGAAGTACTTTCTCTCCAATTTATGCTTTGGCCACAAATACGAGTGTAGGATAAGTCAACCACATTATTTGGGTATGAGCTAACAGAATAAGGACAGTGGACAGTTACTTTAAGGACTTTTGGCAGAGAGGATCTTCGCAGGATTACTGGGTCTGGTAGGTAAACAGGCTCAGTGGAGGATGAAGTCACTACAGCCACAGTAACACAGCCATACAGCCCACGCTAAGATGAAGAGACAGACAGGCTTCTAGCTCTGAGAGAGTGGGCTTTGTATGAGTTCTCTCTGGAAAAAAAAACCTTTTCTAAGATGCTGACACAGGGGAAAACCTCTTACTCCCTCTCGCTTTCTTCTCCTCTCCCTCTCCCTCTCGGTCTGTCTATCTCCAGAGAATGAAGTACCTTTTTGTCCATTCATTATTTTCGAGTAGGCTATTCTTCCTAAGCATGTCTCAGAGGAGTCTCATTTCCTCTTTAACTCTTCCATAGCTCACTGTTTATTTTAGCACCAGGATGGTTTAGCTGTGACAGAGAGGACCTCTTTAACTGCTCTATTTCAAAAGTGGATGTCTATTCCATTTCTTCTGAAAATATTTTTACTAGATTCATAAGTAGGTTAATATATTTTTTACTACTACACTATACAGTAGGTACTGAAGACAGAGAGAGGAAGAAAAGATGGAAGGGGAGGATGGAGAGGAGGCACGTAATTAATCAGCACACCAGCCGTATGCTGCCAGCCAACGTAATCATAATTAATTACACACAAGAGCAGATCTAGGAGGGGGGAGAGAGGGGGAGAAGAGAGGGAGGAAAGGAGGGAGGCTTTTATATCATCATTCGTTTACGAGGTAGAGGGAACGCCTCAACACTCACCCTCTTCTCGTCTGTGACGATGTAGTGGCGCCCGTGCTTTTTGGTCAGGTGGGGCGCCAGCACGTCGAAGCGCCGTCGGAACTCGGAGAACACCATGTGATCAGGGTATCCTTTATGGAAAAGACAGAACAAGGTCAACATGTATTTAATAATTTGTATTAATTATACAGTTCAAGAAGAATTAAGGGGGAAAATGTCCCTCTCCCATGACTTAGCTTGACTTGACTTGGGTGGTGTCTCACCTTGCCTGTAGATGCGCAAGGCGTCGATAAGCTTAGATCCACGGAGCTGAGCCCTCAGGAGGCCCACATCCAGCTGCATGAGGCCTGAGTCGTAGCTCTCTCCATGGGCCATGCGCGGCTCCACACCCACTCCCACCGCGTCTGCCTTGGGCAGCAGGCAGTGGACGAAGTGAACCCTGGACCTGCGCACCGTATCTAGCAGAGCATCCTGGAGACAGGAGTTCAAGCATTTACATATACACACACACACACACACAAACATTAATGTTTATATAGTTTTGTTTGAATAACAACGTTCTTAAGAGCAACTTGGCCCTAAACCCTCTCAGAGGAAGCAGAGGTAGGCCTTAAGTAGGAAGAAACCGCCCCACTCACCACTTGCAGTTTGATCTGGATACAGAGGCTCTTCTTCTTGACAGCAGCCATGCCGGTGGTGAAGGTCTTCCTCATGCTGGTGGCTCTGCGGAGAGCCAGCTGAGATCCCCCCTCCAGCCCTGCGATGGAGCCAGACAGCACTGTGGGCCCTCCACTACGACTAGAGAACAGACTGCTGATGTTCTTCCTGTTAGAGAGAGTCACAGAGAGAGAGAGAGAGAGAGAGAGAGAGAGAGAGAGAGAGAGAGAGAGAGAGAGAGACACACACAGAGAGAGACACACAGAGAGAGACACAGAGAGAGAGAGAGAGAGAGAGAGAGAGAGAGAGAGAGAGAGAGACACAGAGACACAGAGAGAGAGAGACAAAGAGAGACAAAGAGAGACAAAGAGAGACAAAGAGAGACAAAGAGAGACAAAGAGAGACAAAGAGGTAAGTATATATTTTTTGTAAAGTGCTACTATGGAGAACACTCCAAGTGAATTAAATGCCTACTTCTGTGAGTCCTGCAGCAGAGTGGAAGCGTTCTGGGAGGCAGGGTTCTGCTTGGCGTGGCTCAGCCAACCCTGAGCATCATACTCCACCCAGTCCGTCCCGTGGCTGTGGCCCAACAGGAAATGATGCGGCTTGTCGCTCTTCAGGAGCAGGGCGTGTCCCTTGTTGTCCCCCTGGTCGGGGCCGTAGTAGCTGAAGAGTCTCTCCAGCAGAGTGTCCTCAGAGCCCCCTGGCTGCACAGCCTCCTCCTCCATCAGCCACAGCAGACCTCGAGCCTCATCTGTCCTCGCCAGGGTGCGCACCTGGGACCACCGCAGGAACACAAACAGGTTAGAGAGTTGGGGATCTATCACTTGAGTCCAACAGAAACACAACTGCAAACACAAGTGAATCAGCTATGCAGAAAGCTTAGGTCCACAGCTCAGTACTACATGCAGGTGCAGCTTTCAAAAGCACCTCAGGCACACAGGAGACCACAACAGCACAGAGACACCCATCTCCTCTCCACCAGTCATCCACAGCTCCTCTCATCCATCAATTCACAACTGAACTCCAAACACAGCAACACTCTCCAAAACCAATAAAGCAACCTAGTCTCTTATATATATATATTTTTTTTATTTTTTTTCATTGTTTAAATGTCTCAACACGTCCTTTAGCCCTGGCCCAGTGTTGCCATAACATTACACCTGCTTTGCTGTGACACTTGCATAAACTCGAAATGATGCACCGGCACAGTGCTCAAACGGCCTAACATCTCTGTTCTACATTTCTGTAACAAAACAAGTCATTTTGTAAAGGCAATCACAAAGTTCTGGAGCATTTAAAAACCTTTTCTCTCTGACGGTCCACTTTGATAATGAATGGTGTTATTAGTCTATGTTAAGAGTGTAGACTGCTCTTTGGTGGTCTCATTAAATCTGGATGGAGGGAGGAGAAGCCACTGAAACTAAAGCCTTTTAAATGATTTGCCAATGTAATTATTTAACTGCTAGAAGCACTGCATATCTGTTTGACTGTGTTGGTTACTCTAGTAGCAGTAAACTAATTAATTGCCAAGTCAGGTAAATCTCAGATCCCTTTCAGAGAGAGATGATAAATAAGAAGCTCTCTTATTCAGAACCATACTATTCCCTTCAAGATATTGCTTGGAATCTAATACAGATTTTTTTCAGCCGCTCCTCATCTAGGTCTATAGCTCTGTTGTTCTTTTCATTATGTATTTTTCTGGTAAGTATGGCGCTGGTTAAACGCCGTTTGTTTGTTTGTCTGACTTATAGCTGTGTTTGGCCATGCGTGCCCTTGTGCATTCATTCAATGACACATACACACAAACACAAGCAAACCGCGCGCGCGCGCACACACACACACACACACACACACACACACACACACACACACACACAAAGTTATTTACTTTCGTCACAACTTTTCAATCAATTCCTGTGACTATCTTCATTCACTTTTGATCCAATTCTTGTTAATGTCACTTTCGCGGGCCAATATGCATCAATACAACACATTTCTGTTAAGAGCGCCTGCCATGCAGAGTCGTCTCATAAATAAACTGAATTGGATGGCTTTGCTCTGAGAAACCAACCCTGACTGAAAAAGGCTCTCAACTCATCGCGGGGGAAAGGAATCAAACTTGACTGCAATTAATATCTTTGATGTGGGATGATTTCCAAAAACTAAATAGGATTTTTTTAAAACAACAACAACAAAAAAACTACCAAACAATCAAAAGCCAAGTTAACTGGATGGAGGTAATAAGCCTGACAGGGTTTACACACAGTAATTTGTCTGACAGAGTCAAAAGGATCAAGACTCAATTTGAATTAGGGGAGCCCTATCATTGGCAAAAAAAGGACTGTGTTTAACCCCACTTGATGCTCACAACATGATGAAATCCAAGATAATGTCCTCTCCTGATACATGCAAAAAAGTCACAGAGAGATTCTCCTTACCAGCGCTTGGGTTGATGCTTGGTCTATAGCTGCTACAGACAATGAGGTACTGGACTCTATGTCATCTAATGCAAGCTCTATGTTTTCCTAGATGGGAACAGAGGGGTTGGTTAGGTGTGATTGGAGTCAGTGATTTTCAGAGATATAGATCTGCTTATGCAAGAGTCTATGATATTAGAAATAAAAAAATCTATGTTGTTTTCACACTACAGGTATGTTAATAGAATACAGGTATGTTAATGACATTTATGATTTTATTATTCAGGGAAGTTTAAAAAGAGGGGGGGAGGGTTTGAGAGTTTCAAATCTATGGTATCCTGTTAGAAAGAATACTTCTACAATGTATTGGTGAAGGTATTTGTCAGTGTTGTACATCTCTGTATATCTCTGCACCTCCTTATATCTTTCCAGCTCCTGTACAAAGGTGCGTTCGTGGAACAGGGTCTGCAGGCGCTCCTGGGCGTAGTTGTGACACAGCTCCTCGAAGGTGGCACCGCGCTGGCGCTTTGCCATGCGAGGGTTCTGGAAACCTGGTGTGTCCACGATGAGAAGAGAGCACAGAGAGTGCTGACTGGACTTCAGAGCTCTGACACACGATACAAAGGATCAGAAAAGAGAGAGAGAGAGAGAGAGAGAGAGAGAGAGAGAGAGAGAGAAATGGGTTAGAGCAAACCGTACAAAAGCAGAAAGAGGGAGTACTGAAAGAGAGAGGGAGTGAGAGAGAAAAAACTGAGAGACAGTGAAATGGAGAGAAAGATGGAGAAAAATTATGGGAATCAGAGCTATTCAAAGAGAGAGATACTGTAGATAAATAATGGTAAAATGATGGGAATCAGAGCTATTCAAAGAGAGAGATACAGAAGAAGAGATGAGCTGACAGACCTGTTGACAAGGGAGATAACGAGGGTGAAGAGCTCTGAGTAGAGACCTGAAGCCATGGCCTCCAGACAATCCACGGCTGTGATCTTAGAGCCTGAGGGAGAGGGATAGGGAGAGAGAGAAGGGGAGAGAGCGAGGGAGAGAGAGAGAGAAAAAGAGAGTGAAACCCATATTTATGTTTATTTATTTTCCCATTTGTACTTTAACTATTTTGCACATTGCTACAACACTGTATATAATATGGCATGTCTCTATTCACTTGGAACCTTTGTGAGTGTAATTGTTACTGTTCTTTAAAAAAATAAAAAAAATAAAAACACTTTTGTTTATTATCTATTGCTTTGGCAATGTAAACATATGTTTCCCATGCCAATAAAGCCCTTTGAATTGAATTGAATTAATTGAATTGAATTGAGAGAGAGAGAGACAGGGTAGAAAATGAGTTGTGAATTAAAAAGCACACATATACTGTAGTCTTTAGTATGTCATTCTAATTTATTTATTCATATTGGAGACTGGTGGTCTCTGAAGGTCCCTTACCTGAGCTGTCTCCAGCCCCGGCCTCGTCGGGCCCCCCGCGGAAGGAGGTGGACCTCTGCAGGGCCCCTTTGGTCTGGTGCTTGAAGATGGAAGAGGAGAGCTCCTCCAGGGTGCAGCCCAGCAGGTAGGCTGCCTTCTGGGCCCACTCATGACGGGCAAACTGCTTACGGCCAGCTGGGGACCAAGGACAGGATACATATATCAGAACCCCTAATCACAGGCTATTAGAATTAACTCAATGATCTCTTCCATACTTTAGCTCAATTATAAACACATTACTTTTGTGCTAAGTTGGTTGGACCATTGTTTTTCTATCACAATAACGCTACATAAATAAACGCTAACAAACAACTCCATCTTTTGAGCTTTGAGGCCTCCTCTACCAAGACTGGTAGACTGGAATAATCACCTTGGCTCAAAGAGCAGGATTGAACTGAACAACCCTGAGACCAGACTGCTAAGCACTGTTAGCTGGTTTTACAACACTCCGTCGCCCCATGTTACTGGCTCCAGGTGGCGGATCACCCCCACTGTTTTCTGAAGAGCTTTCAAAGCCACAGAGACACAGCGACTCAGGCAATATGGTCGCCTCTAACCTCTCATCAAACAACACTCTGTCACAGAGTCCAAGAAAAACATTCTAGACTAGAGAGACAGAACACAGAGAATCAAAACAATGTTCTGACAAACAACTAGAAAGTTCCCCTGTGGGTTGCGGAGGGGGGGGGGAGACAAGCCAAACAGGTTCAAATTAACAAGCTTTACTTTTGGTTTGGGTCTGAAAAATAATAACAGTGCTGTGGAATTGGAAGTAGACGACATGGAAAGACATCAGACAGAGAGCTTCAAAGGACAACAAAGTTCTGATTCATGAGGCAAAGGAAGAGAGAGAGAAAGAGAGAGAGAGAGAGAGAGAGAGAGAGAGAGAGAGAGAGAGAGAGAGAGAGAGAGAGGGAGAGAGAGAGAGAGAGAGAGAGAGAGCGAGGGAGAGCGGAAGAGAGAGGGAGAGGGAGGGAGAGCGAGAGAGAGAAGACAATAAAAATGCTAATGACAGAACGTCTGGGTAGAATGATAAAAGCATTAAGAAAGACGACATATCAACAAGACTAAGTTATAAAAAAAGAAAGAAAGAAGAGATTGGATTTAATGTTTTTTTTTTTTTGTTCATTACCTTCGTCAGCCTCTGCATGTAAAGGGTGCAGCATGCAAATATGCAAGTAGAGGGGGGTTAGAAACACAGTTCATGTATTAACAACTGACATTTATCACTGGAGAACAGACATGCTATCATACACTGAGTGTACAAAACAATAAGGACAGCTGTTCTTTCCATGACATGGACTGACCAGGTGAATCCAGGTGACAGCTATGATCCCTTACTGATGTCACCTGTTAAATCCTCTTCAATCAGTGTAGATTAAGGGGAGGAGACAGGTTAAAGAAGGATTTTTACGCCTTGAGACAATTGAGACATGGATTGTATGTGTGTGCCATTTAGAGGGTGAATGGGCAAGACAAAATATTTAAGTGCCTTTGAACAGGGTATGGTAGTAGGTGCCAGGCGCACTGGTTTGTGTCAAGAACTGCAACGCTGCTGGTTTTTTTTCCACGCTCAACAGTTTATCAAGAACGGTCCACCACCCGAAGGACATCCAGCCAACTTGACACAACTGTGGGAAGCTTTGGAGTCAACATGAGCCAGCATCTCTGTGGAACGCTTTCGACACCTTGAAGAGTCCATGCCCTGACAAATTGAGACTGTTTTGAGGGTAAATGGAGGGTGCAACTCAATATTAGGAAGGTGTCCTTAATGATTTGTACACACGTACACACACACACACACACACAGAACACGGGGGGGGGGGGTAATCTATACACATACAGTCCCGCACACTGAGACATAAAAATGGTATCCATGAATTCATCTGACTCTGGGAAAGTTGATAAACGGCCTCATTGCCAAAATCCTGAAGTATCCCTTTAACATCCACACTACCCCATGTCTACCTCTCTGGCTGGCATGTTGGAACTGTACTTGATCTCCCCCTACTAACTAACACACACTTACTGCATCCTAACATGGCTGCAGAGTTCTCAGTCAATTAGTTCAACAGTGAATACGGTAGTGGTCCTGTAGAGATCCTACTTTGAGTAGGACAGGGCTAGGGGTCCTTACCTTTGGTGGCCCCTGCGGCTCCCAGGTGATAGATGGCCCCCAGGATGAGCCACAGAGCCCTCTGCTCCTCCACTGAGACACCCAGCACCTTCATGGCTGCCTGCAGCTTGGTGAACTGCTGGGACGACTTCTGTTTGTCCTCTGGCTACATAGAGGGAGGGAGGGAGGGAGGGAGATTGAAGATGAAGGACACAGTTAAGACAGTTTTCCAGTTGTCCTACGCACACACACACAATTCAGAAAAGGACATAATACACATTATAATAAGAGCATAATAACAGCATTTTACTTTAGACTGAGGCACAATTCCGAAGGCGCTGTTCTCTGCAAAGTGGTTGAAGTGCAGCTCCGTTCTGAGAGGAAACAGGGGAAATAAACACGCTCAAAATCACAGTAAAATAGCTAGTTTACACCATAACGTTAACACGAGAACAATGTTATATACGCACAAGACCAAGCTTCTGCAATCTACTGCAACCACCCACTTCAATTCAATCCCAACTGAGAGGCGGCAGATGGCTCACCTGAGTGTGGCGTCAGCGCCGGCCATCATGTAGTAGAAGACGTTGAAGGTGGACTCTGTCTCCGGCCGTTTGGTCACTCTCAGCTTCTCAAGCAGCATGGTCTGAGGTACAGGAAGAGGACAACAAGATGTGTGTGTGTGTGTGTGTGTGTGCGCGTGCGTCAGTGTCCATGCCCGTGTGTATGCGTGCTACTACCTACCTGTATGGACGCGGAGGCCACCTGGCCAGCCTGGTCGAAGTCCAGAGAGACAATCTGAGAGAAGCGGCTGGCATTGGTGTTCATGGAGGTGGAGCTGTTTCCAAACGCCTCCAGGATGGTGTATACTGCCTGCCACTTCTCCCCTGCAGGGACCAAGGGAGGGAGGGAGGTAGGACAGGGAGGAGGACAGAGAAAGGGGGGACATGGAGGGGGACAGAGGACGCTTTATTTATTTCAAATATCATGTCAGTGTTTTGGGATTTCACATTCAATACTGTTTGTTCTATTTGTGAGGGGATTAGGCTACCATGTTGTGAGTATCTTTGATAATCATGTTATGTCATGTCAGTAAGACTGTCAATTATTCCCTTAGTGGAGCTAATTTCCCTCTTCTGAGATCAAGATGAGCAGGAACGCCTCATTACTCAGAGTAGGGCTACCAGTCAGACTCACTTAACCCTAATTGCACCTGTACGTCTTTCTGGATAAGAGCCGTCTGCTAAATGACTAAAATGTAAATGTAAATGTAGGTATGTGAAACTTCTCCCATAGAAGCTCCCCTGTTTATCAGTCTAGTCCAGTGGTGGCTGGGTTCTGGAGCTCTCATTAGCCCATTACAGCTAACCAGGAGAAGCTGAGGAGTTTTGATAAGCTTCGCTAATTATCCCCCAACTCCACAGGGCATCATTAGGGGCTCCCCTCATCCATCACACACACATACATACACGAATGCACACGAACGCACATGCACACATACTCACACACACGAACACACACACACACACACACACACACACACACACACACACGCACTTATTCACACACACACACACGCACTTATTCACACACACACACACACACACACACACACACACACACACACACACACACACACACACACACACGCACACACACCTGGAATACTGAGCGAGCCACAACCGATCTTCGAACCAAAAAGTTTCAAAGCCGGCTTCCATCAAGCTGCCACTCCCTCCTCCTCCTCCTCCTCCTCCTCCTCCTCCTCCTCCTCCTCCTCCACTCCAAAATTCTCATCAACACCCCTACACTCTCCCCCATGCCTACCTCTCTGGCTGGCACGTTTATAACTGCTCTTTATCTTACCCTACTAACTAACACATCTACTCCACCTGTTTAAACTGGCTGGAGTTCTCAGTCTATTAGCTGACACTAATCTAATTACATCAACTCAGTGAATGTCCTCCTGTGTACAAACATATGAACAATCTGTGTGGAGCCATTCGATTATTTGCTTAATTTAAGCCACCACGTTTATTAAGTAAGACTGAAGTAATTAAGCCACCATCTCGGACCAAACTAATTCCTCGGTGATCGTAACAGTCCTTTAACATTCTTTACATTTAATTTATACATTTCCCTCACGTCATTTAATAGACAAAAATCCCTGAATACTAGCTTCCTTGCTTGCTGCGCAGAAATTAGCAATTTTGGCAGAGTACAAGACCAGGCCAAAAGCAGAGCAGTTAACTCATCATAGCTGAGGACTCTCTCACCAGAGAAGATCTTTCCGGTGCTGCCAGCGATGGAGACCAGGTACTGGACCAGGTGTTGACAGTTTGTGGTCTTGCCGCTGCCACTCTTCCCCAGCAGCACGATGGACTGGTCCTGACGCGTGGTCAACAGGTTCCTGTAGGCCGACTGGGCCACCGCGTAGATGTGAGGCGCCGTGTCCTCTCGCCTGCACCCCTTAAACATGTGCATCACCTGATGGGACCGAGGAGAGGGAGGGAGAAGGGTTGGGGGAGAGAGAGAGGTACACAACAGTTTAACTGTAGTTCACCTCATGTCCTCCCAATGACTCCTGTACGGACTTCAGAGGGGCTCTGTGTGTGTGTGTGTGTGTGTGTGTGTGTGTGTGTGTGTGTGTGTGTGTGTGTGTGTGTGTGTGTGTGTGTGTCCTTAAATCGCCACATTCCCAGCTAAGCACCCTGTCTGTAAGGTCTAATGGGTAGTCGTTCCGTTATGAGTGATGAGAGTTAAGTAGATATTACAGCCTACAGGCCTCCTCAGTACTGTAACCTCTATATCTCATTAGGATAATTGGATTTCATTGTCATGTTGTGGACCTCTGAAGACTTCCCTCTCCATCCTCCTAGTCATCTCTCCTGTTTTAATTCACCCATCCTCCTCTCCCTAACAGGAATACTATGACATAATAGCAAGGAAATACACCAAAAATAATAGCATTAAGTAGACCCCAATGTGTACATCAAACAGCATGCATTATACCATTGTGAACAAACCAGAATCATGTCAGTGGAGTGGTACAGATATGGTTTCAAAGGCCATGTCAGTCTGTTGGTATGCATGTCTGTGTGTGTCCTCTCTCCTCACCTTCTCTGAGTACATGGAGGGAGCGCTGAGGGGGTTGATGATGACCGTGTTGGGCCCGGCGTGTGTGTGGATGAGGTTTCCCCCGTAGCGCTGGCGCAGGGAGTGCATCACACTGGACTCATTGAGGTACTGCAGCGAGGCCAGGTCCTCAGAGCGGTCAAACGACGGGGGGTTCGCCTGGGACAGGAGCAAAGGTCAAAGGTGAACGATTAATAACTGACGAGTATTGTAACTAGAGCTTTATTGAAAGGTACACTCAGCAATTTGAAAGAACATCATACATGCTGGGACTCTGGTTGTCTGTAGTGGGACTGCTTACACAAATGACCAACAACAACAGAATTCAAATCTACCAAGACTACCACCTTGACTTTTGATAAGCAAGGTTGAAGTTTCTCCAGGTTGCCTAAACCTATTTCGTCTTTTCAGATTGAGCTAAACAAATTCCTCTGTAGGGGTAAAGGCTAGGGGTCCATTTGAGACTGGCAATCTGACTGGTAATGTCTTGAGTTTCACTGAGGAGTAGAGGAGCGGTATTAAGAGAAGTCGAGCATAGATTTAGTATGCCACACCGTAACTTGCGACCGGGAACCTGATGCCAAGTCTTTGACGCAATTAAAACAGATGTCTCCCTCCAACCTCAGACGGGTCCAAGTTTGCACTTCCTTAATCAAACAGATGGTTCAAACGTTTGATTAGATGACGACCTTGACGCTGTTGAAAACACTAACTGCCCAAAGTCACCCTTATTATCAGTTCACCCTAACAGAGTTAAATGACTGTCCATAAAACCAGGTGGGGATTTAAACTTTTTCTCCGTCCTCAAAGCAGAGAAAACATCCTCTAGTCAAGGTCTTGGAGACGGCGTGTTGTGAATGATAGGAGGTTTTTCTGCTTTGTGCCAGAACAGTTTTTAAAGCGTCCTGTCACAGATCTCTCTGTGATTCGGGCCTGGTGCCATGTCTGTACGAGTCACCTGATCGAGGCCTGCCAAACTCACACCTGTTCCCCTCTAACCTGTCCCCCTCTCCACAGAGGTCCCACAATCCCCTGGGCCAGGGACAGTCTGCATCCTGGCTGACCATCTGTGTTTGCTTCTGGCTCCAGACGGGTTGACTGACGGGTGCCAAGACCCCCTCCCTCGTTCTTGGATATTTTCCCTACATGCCACCCACCCCCGCTCAGGTCGATCTCTGCTTCATGGCCTTCCTAACGGACTAGCCTTTACCCTAGCCCTGATGGCAAACCTAAGATAGTCTATGCAATGTCCACCCCCTCACCTTCTCCACGTCATCCTCATCTACATCCAGTACGGTCCCGTCATGTTCCAGTTTGATCTTCACCTTCCCCTCCGGCAGAGAGCCCACCTCCGTCTTCAGCAGCGTCGCTATGGACACACACACACACACAAATAACTTATTGGGATATACAGCGCATTCGGAAAGTATTCAGACCCCTTCACTTTTTCCACATTTTGTTACGTTACAGCCTTATTCTAAAATGTATTAAATATTTTAAAAATCCTCATCAATACACACAATACCCCATAATGACAAAGCAAAAAAAGGTAACTTTTTTTTTTGCAAATGTATAAAAAACAGAAATATCTTATTTACAGAAGTATTCAGACCCTTTGCTATGAGACTTGAAATTGAGCTCACGTGCATCCTGTTCCCATTGATCATCTTTGAGATTCTACAACTTGATTGGAGTTCAACTGTGATTGGAAAGGCACACACCGGTCTATAAAAGGTCCCACAGTTGACAGTGCATGTCTGAGCAAACACCAAGCCATGAAGTAAAAGGAATTGTCCGTAGAGCTCCGAGACAGGATTGTGTCGAGGTACAGATCTGGGGAAGGGTACCAAAAAATATCTGCAGCATTGAATATCCCCAATAACACAGTGGCCTCCATCATTATTAAATGGAAGAAGTTTGGAACCACCAAGACTCTTGCTAGAGCTGGTCGCCCGTCCAAACTGAGCAATCAGGGGAGGTGACCAAGAACCCGATGGTCCCTCGGACAGAGCTCCAGAGTTCCTCTGTGGAGATGGGAGAACCTTCCAGAAGGTATGGTAGAGTGGCCAGACGGAGGTCACTCCTCAGTAAAAGACGGACCGCTTGGAGTTTGCCAAAAGGCACCTAAAGGACTCAAGACCATCACCTGGCCAATACCATTCCTACGGTGAACCATAGTGGTGGCAGCATCATGCTGTGGGGATGTTTTTCAGCAGCAGGGACTGGGAGAATAGTCTGGATCGAGGGAAAGATGAATGGAGAAAAGTACAGAGAGATCCTTGATGAAAACCTGCTCCAGAGTGCTCAGGACCTCAGACTGGGACAAAAGTTCACCTTCCAACAGGACAACGACCCTAAGCACACAGCCAAGACAACGCAGGAGTGGCTTCGGGACAAGTCTCTGAATGTCCTTGAGTGGCCAAGCCAGAGCTCGGACTTGAACCCGATCGAACATCTCTGGAGAGACTTGAAAACAGCTATGCAGTGACGCTCCCTATTCAATCTGACAGAGCTTGGGAGGATCTGCAGAGAAGAATGGGAGAAACTCCCCAAATACAGGTGTGCCAAGCTTATAGCGTCATACCCAAGAAGACTCAAGGCTTTAATCGCTGCCAAAGTTACTTCGACAAAGTACTGAGTAAAGGGTCTGAATACTTATGTAAGCTTATTGGCTGGAGTGCGCACAGAAAAAACAATAGCCCACTGCACCACTCCTGGTCTAAGACGTAAGACAGGAACTTACCCAGGGAGAAGCCATCCTTGTGGACCAGCCAGACCTTCTCTGAGCAGTACCATTCCTGCTCTGCGGCTATCTGCTCCTCTGTCTTCCCCTGGAAGATGGGGAGAAGACAACAGTCACACACACACAGTGCAGAACAATGACCTTAGGCCAGGTCACCATTCACTGGGCCGTTCTGTGGCTGCAGTAGCAAACAATCAGCCGTTTTCAACCACAGAGATGTTTTAGACTTGAGAGGACATGTGCGCCCTACAAACACATCAATAACATTCACTCACGTGTGTTTAAAGTAGCTGGTTGTCAGGCCAGTGTTGAACGCTTATAACGTGTTACACAATTATGTACAGTAGCATTGTAGATAATGGGCTGACAGTGGGCATGCAGTGGACTTGCTAATAGTGCATCTTGTGATGAAAGACAGAACGCTGTAGAGGCTTCAGGGGAGCAGGCAGAGATAAAAAGCAGTTTGGATTTGAAGGAGTCCCAGATCACAAATCACAGAGAGCCATTTCTCTAACTTGGCTCAGAGTGTCGCCTAGAAATGCCTGGCCCCTCCGTGTTACCACGCTTGACCTTCCCAAAGCCTCTCACACTCCACTGGACATGCGCCTTCGGGCTGTGTCTGTGTGTGCGCGTGAAAGAGAACGAGAGCGAGAAGTAGGCATGGAAATCTGACAGAGAACATGAAGTATCAGTGAACCGAATCTGGACAAAGACACTGTTGGATGCACATCAATGTCACACAGCATGGTGGGTGAGAGGAGGGAGGAGTATGAGGGGAATGGATACAACACAACACACCGAATGCTAGGGATGGACTGTATCCTGAGGGATGACAACAAGACAATATCAAGTAAAGAACACAGGGATAAAAAATAAAAATAAACGTATGAAATTCACAGTGTGTTATGTAGGCCTATATACTGTAGCTTATTGATAATAATGCATAATCAGCCACAATCAGATTATGTTTTTTACATCGTGTCTGTCTCATTGTCTCCTAACTGGAAAACTGCCATCATGCAATGACATCTACAGGAGACAAAATGATCCTGTGGAATACAGACAACCAGAAATCTTAAGTGACGTCGAACAAGTTTAATTTTGAGTGTTGATTTTCCCCTGAAATGTTCTAATTAGGTGAAAGATGGCCAAAGGAGTGTGGCTGGCTTGGCTGTGCGGGAATACTATGCCGATGTGTTTGTTGGGGGGAAAGGGTTAGGGTGACACTGCAACGAAACACAGCACACGAGTACACAGCACACAGAACACAGAGTACACAGCACACAGAGTACACAGCACACAGAGTACACAGCACACAGAACACAGAGTACAGAGTACAGAGTACAGAGTACACAGCACACAGAGTACACAGCACACAGAGTACACAGCACACAGAGTACACAGCACACAGAACACAGAGTACACAGCACACAGAGTACACAGCACACAGAGTACACAGCACACAGAGTACACAGCACACAGCACACAGAGTACACAGCACACAGAGTACACAGCACACAGAGTACACAGCACACAGAGTACACAGCACAGAGTACACAGCACACAGAGTACACAGCACACAGAGTACACAGCACACAGAGTACACAGCACACAGAGTACACAGCACACAGAGTACACAGCACACAGAGTACACAGCACACAGAACACAGAGTACACAGCACACAGAGTACACAGCACACAGAGTACACAGCCCTTCAGGGGTCGGTGGTGAGAGTGGTGGATGTGGAAGTTGGAGGGGGTGAATTACACACAGGCACAACAAAGGCCAGACCTTGGGTTGTTGGGCAGCGGCGTGAGACGCCTGAAGGATGGCCACGGGGTCCTCGTCCACCTGTCCCTGGAGGACGGCAGGCGTGAGGGGAGGAGAAGGAATCAAAGGTCATAGTTAGAGCAAAGCTACAGTGGACAGATCGGTAGCAATCCACTAAACAACATCAAGGATGTCCAGTACGTCATCATTCTTCATCATCATCATGAGCTGCTGGAATGGACAGATATACAGTGCCTTCGGAAATGTTGTTACATTACAGCCTTATTCTAAAATTGATTACATTGTTTATTTTTCTCATCAATCTATACACAATAACCCATAATAACAAAGCAAAAACAGGTTTATAGACATTATTGCAAAATATATATTTATTTTTTACTGAAATATCACATTTACAAGTATTCAGACACTTTGGTAGCGATTACAGCATCAAGTCTTCTTAGGTATGGCGCTACAAGCTTGGCACACCTGTAACCCATTCTTCTCTGCAGATCCTCTCAAGCTCTGTCAGGTTGGATGGAGAGCGTTGCTGCACAGCTATTTTCAGGTCTCTCCAGAGATGCTCGATTGGGTTCAAGTTCGGGCTCTGGCTGGGCCACTAAAGGACATTCAGAAACTTGTCCCGAGGGCACTTCTGCATTGTCTTGGCTGTGTGCTTAGGCTTGTTGTCCTGTTGGATGGTGAACCTTTGCCCCACTCTGAGGTCCTGAGAGCTCTGGAGCAGGTTTTCATCAAGGATTTCTCTGTACTTTGCTCCGTTCATCTATGCCTCGATCCTGACAAGTCTCCTAGTCACTGTCGCTGAAAAAAATGCTTCACTGTAGGGATGGTGCCAGGTTTCCTCCAGACGTGACGCTTGGCATTCAGGCCAAAGAGTTAAATCTTGGTTTCATCAGACCAGAGAATCTTGTTTCTCATGGTCTGGCTGTCGTGCTGTCGTGCTTTTTACTGAGGAGTGGCTTCCGTCTGGCACCTCTATCATAAAGGCCTGATTGGTGGAGTGCTGCAGAGATTGTTGTCCTTCTGGAAGGTTCTCCCATCTCCACAAAGGAACTCTAGAGCTCAGTCAGAGTGACCATCATATTGTTAATCACCTCCCTGACCAAGGACCTTCTCCCCAGATTGCTCAGTTTGGCCGGGTGACGAGTTCTAGGAAGAATCTTGGTGGTTCCAAATATCTTCCATTTAAGAAGGATGGAGGCCACTGTGTTCTTGGGGACCTTCAATGCTGCAGACATTTTTTGGTACCCTTGCCCAGATCTGGCCTGTCTCGAAGCTCTACGGACAATTCCTTCGACCTCATGGCTTGGTTTTTGCTCTGACATGCACTGTCAACTGTGGGACCTTATATAGACAGGTGTAAGTCTTTCCAAATCATGTCCAATCAATAGAATTTACCACAGGTCGACTCCAATCAAGTTGTAGAAACATCTCAAAGATGATCATTGGAAACAGGATGCACCTGAGCTCAATTTCGAGTCTCATAGCAAAGGGGCTGAATTTCTGTTTTTCTATTTTTATAAATTTGCTAAAATTTCAAAAACCTGTTTTCGCTTTGTCATTACGAGGTTTTGTGTGTAGATTGCTGAGGATTCTATATATTTTTAAAATCCATTTTAGAATAAGGCTGTAAAACGTAAGAAAACGTATACAGTGCTTCCGGAATACTTTCTGAAAGCACTGTATAGGGGACAGAGAGAGTATGGCATAGTTGTGATCATGGTGGAGAGAGATCCCTGCAGACTGTTCACTTAAAGACTTAATGAACATGGCTAGAGCCAAAGACAAGGCTTGTTGGCTATTACCTACTGTTCATCTGGTCTAAATGATAGGCTAACGCATCCTTCATTATTCTCTAAAGCTGTTTAGAGTTTTGAAACAAACTTGAAAACATTAAGTCATCAGGGTCAAGACCAGGGAGGGATGGGGAGAAAGAAACTAGGGGATGGCTAAGAACGAAGAGAGGTCAGGCTCTGTGAGATGAGCTAATGCATCATAATGAAGAGAGGTCAGGCTCTAGGTCTGTGAGATGAGCTAATGCATCATAATGAAGAGAGGTCAGGCTCTAGGTCTGTGAGATGAGCTAATGCATCATAATGAAGAGAGGTCAGGCTCTACGTCTGTGAGATGAGCTAATGCATCATAATGAAGAGAGGTCAGGCTCTATGTCTGTGAGATGAGCTAATGCATCATAATGAAGAGAGGTCAGGCTCTACGTCTGTGAGATGAGCTAATGCATCATAATGAAGAGAGGTCAGGCTCTATGTCTGTGAGATGAGCTAATGCATCATAATGAAGAGAGGTCAGGCTCTACGTCTGTGAGATGAGCTAATGCATCATAATGAAGAGAGGTCAGGCTCTATGTCTGTGAGATGAGCTAATGCATCATAATGAAGAGAGGTCAGGCTCTGTGAGATGAGCTAATGCATCATAATGAAGAGAGGTCAGGCTCTATGTCTGTGAGATGAGCTAATGCATCTTAACACGTCATGTCATAAAGGGAAGACAGATAGAGCAACGAGATAGGAACACCTGTCTCGTTGCTCACACTGCGACTGCACACCACACAGGGCAAACAAACATGTGGCACATCTTAAATCAGGGGACCATTCCACTGCCACGATATTGACAAAACAAAAACTGCACATTGAAGTCCTTTGTCTGGGTTGGTTTGTCAGTTTCCATACATATCCAGGTATGTTTGATTACCCTTGAGGCATCTACACACTAACACTGTTTAATACCTACTTTGTTCCAAAAACAGGAAGTGCAGGCAAGGATTGAACCAGGTAATAAGAGGAGCAAATATCAGAGAGTTCGGGGTCTTTAACAATTAAAGTCTTTACCTTGCATAGACAGGCAGGCTGAGAGAGGGGAATGTTGGAAGAGGAATCTAGGCTTACACTCCAACATGACACACAAGCACACACTTCAACCAGGCTACCAGAGGGGACCCCTGGGGGCCACAGTACCTGAGGGGGGGTTGGGGCTGGGGCTGGAGAAAGGGTCGGGGCTGAGGCACAAACCACCGGCTCCAGCTAACCATACAACAGCCACAGATAGACGCAGCCAAGTACCAATTAGAAAGAAAGAAAGAAAGAAAGAAAGAAAGAAAGAAAGAAAGAAAGAAAGAAAGAAAGAAAGAAAGAAAGAAAGAAAGAAAGAAAGAAAGAAAGAAAGAAAGAAAGAAAGAAAGAAAGAAAGAAAGAAAGAAAGAAAGAAAGAAAGAAAGAAAGAGAAAGAGAGAGAGAGAGAGAGAGAGAGAGAGAGAGAGAGAGAGAGAGAGAGAGAGAGAGAGAGAGAGAGAGAGAGAGAGAGAGAGAGAGAGAGAGAGAGAGAGAGAGAGAGAGAGAGAGAGAGAGAGAAACTGAATATACAAATCCAGTGAATGTTTGACAGGTGACAAAACAAGTATGGAAACAGATAGCAGCAGACATAAACAGTAAATTAGTTCAATGAATAGTGAACATGTGAATGCAGTAACCCAGTCATGCATGGATATGGTTGCCTGACGACTCAAATTGTATTATTCAGCTGCTCTACGTTCGCTACATACACAGGAACAAACACACACATACAAACACACATAACAGACACACTATACACAGACGTACACCTGGATTGTGGGTTGTAGTAGACTAGTGGCCTGAAGGAACACACACTTAATGTATTGTCAAATCTGTAAAATGTATTTTAATATTTCAAAATTGCAATATAATGTATATTACTGCGTACATTTTTTGCTGGACCCCAGGAAGAGTAGATGCTGCCTTGGCAGCAGCTAATGGGGATCCATAATACGTACAAATACAGTCTGAGACTGCCATGAATGAAGTAATTTGTAGTTAAAATTAATGGGTTGTCCAAAACAAAGTAATCAGCGATTGGACCATTTCTAGCGCATCGGTTTATCAAAGCCAATGACGAGTTTTCAAAACGCTGCTTTACCCATGTGTGTTCTGGCTCTGGCGCAATCCATCGGTTTCTGGAACCAATCAGAACGGTTAGAATGTGTTTGAGTTCTAGAAATCGTCGGGGAGGTACTCAGATCCAGACTAATTGTGGAGAAGAAACTAACGTCCGTGGGCGTAGCGTAGCGTTTGGCCGGAGCAAGGCGTTTGGTAGCCAGGCAATGGATATGGCCCAAATTAGTAAATCTGTACTTTTAATTAAATGTGACAAAAAGGAAAATGACAAATTACTATTAGCAATCAAGATAAAGATTTAACATCCAGTGCAGAAAGGAAAGAGAGAAGGAGAGATAGAGTGCATGATGGGTTGTTAATGGAAAAGAAATAAGCACCTCTAAATTAATTAATGGAAGGTTAATCAATGTGTCCTGTTAAAATTAATAAAGGAAAAAAAGTAAAAATTAAAAAAGTGAAAGAGGAGAAGCATGTATCTAGGCAGTCCAGAGGGGGAGAGAGAGAGTGGAAATAATAGAGAAACCGAGAGAGAGAGAGAGGGAGAGAGAGAGAGAGAGAGAGAGAGAGAGAGAGAGAGAGAGAGAGAGAGAGAGAGAGAGAGATAGATAGAGAGAGAGATAGAGAGACACAGACAGACAGAGAAAGATAAAGAAAGAAAGAAAGAAAGAAAGAAAGAAAGAAAGAAAGAAAGAAAGAAAGAAAGAAAGAAAGAAAGAAAGAAAGAAAGAAAGAAAGAAAGAAAGAAAGAAAGAAAGAAAGAAAGAAAGAAAGAAAGAAAGAAAGAAAGAAAGAAAGAAAGAAAGTGGGTCTTTACAGGCACACTGAAGATCCTGTCCAGGCGTCTCTGAGCCTCTTCAGTGGGACTGAGCATCACCTCCTGGAGGTCAGATTACCAACAGGTTAAGCTCTGAAACTACTAGGCTATCAATGCACACTATTCTTGCGGACCACATTCAATACATTCATACTTAAAAATATATATATATATATGAAAGCCTTTTTTTCACGCTGTGAGATGTTCGCTAGATGCCGTGCCAATCCTGAACTCACACACACTTGGTTACAATACTTCAGTTCCACAGCATAGCAACAGTGAACTGTGTGAATGTTGTGGGGCACACCAACACACACACCTTTTGGGTTATGGTTGGGGTAGTCTTTGATGAAACGATTGATGAATTGTTCTGCGGTGAAGCCTTCTCAATGGGAACAGAGGCTGCCACCTTCAAATGGTACACACAGATACATCCACGCCCACAAGCACGCCGTAAGTAATGTACACACACATACAAGTAGTCCATAAAATAAAGAAATTATACAACCATGCTGAACAAACTCACAGCAAACCATGCTCTAGATGTCCAGAGTCTAGCTAAGCTAGTGAGCAAATCAACAGTCGAGGGATACAAAAGCCCACTTGCATGTGAAATCATTCAGATCTCAATGCACAGGGCTAAGCCAAGCAAAACTTGCTTGGATAACACTACACAAGCCAACTTTAGCCTTAAATAACTACAGCAAACTCAGATAGCCACTGTAGCGGTCAAAGCCAGCTTGTGGTCGGCCAGCAAGTAAACAAAGGCCGGTAATTGCCAAAACTCAGCAAGAATCCAGCAAAAAGACCAAACCTTTTTAACATATCTGGCATCTGCAAAATGTGTAGATAGTTCTCTTATCCCAACGCCTGCCACGGTGGCTGCAGCGCGGCTTTGAACTCTTCTCCCAGAAAGACAATGTCTCTATCGGTAATTAGCTCTGCGGGTCTCCCTGAAACTCCAGGCCACAGCGACAGAACATTCTACCCTGATACTTTTTTTCCTCCTTTGAAACACCCCCCCCACCCCACAGGCTAACCTCAATAAACAAGGCTTCCAAGCTGCAGATGACAGCAGGGTCTCTTGGGTTGAGGCAGTAGGAAAAAAAGAGCTACTGAACTTGTTGTTGTTTTGCTGGAAGCTGTCTCAGCAGCCCTGGCATCTTAGAGGAGAGAGATGTGAGGAAGGAGAGCTGCGTAAGACAGGCTCAATCCCCCATGAGAAACCCATGGAGAGATATGGAGCTGGTATCAGAGCAGCGAATGCAACAAAAGCTTCAACCCTACGAGACTGCACCCTTTAACAAACTGAGAAACAAACTGACTTTGTGCAAATGAGAAAGTTCTGGAGAAACAAACAAGTTCAATAGGCAGTTGAGCCCATCATGGCCCCAAAATGGAGCCTCAACTTTGCTAACAAGTGGAGAACTCATCAAGATAAGGGAAGTTAGTTAAAATAACACTACCCACACACACAAAAAAGGAGTTATAATGGAGACGCAAAGCATTCCCTTCTGTGCATTAGCGATTAACATCAGTTTTTTCACACAGTGGTCTCAAATGTGTTCCATGCATTGTGGACAGTAGGCCTACCCCAGGCTTCTTCACGGCTGGCAGTTTCGGGGTTGGGATGAACGCTGGTGGTGGAGAGAGGGCACTCACATTGGGAGTGATGAAGGCAGGAGGAGGGGAGAGAGGCGAAGCCTTGGGGGCTGGGAAGAACCCTGCAGGGGGAGTACTGGGGGAGGACTTAGAGGTGGGAACGGATGCTGAATGGGAAGTGACAGGGGAGTATTTAGAAGAGGGGACAAAAGCAGTAGGTGGGGAAAGGGGGGTATATTTTGGGGCTGGTATGAACCTGGCAGGTGGGGACATGGGGTCTGATTTTAGAGGTGGGATGAAGCATGATGGGAGAATGGCTGGGGAGGATTTGGGGGCTGCAGTGGAAACTGAAGGAGTAAAAGCATTGGATTTTGGTACTGGTACAAACCCTGCTGGAGGGGCAAGGGGGGTATATTTTGGTGGTGGGATGAAACATGATGGGGGAATAGCTGGGGAGGATTTGGGGGCTGCAGTGGAAGCTGAAGGACTAACAGCAGTATATTTTAGGGCTGGTACAAACCCTGCTGGAGGGGAAAGGGGGGCTGATCTTGGTGCTGGTACAAACCCATTTGGTGGGCAAAGGGAGGCTGATTTTGGTGGTGGGATGAAACCTGCAGGAGGGGAGAGCGGGGAAGGCTGTGAGGCAGGGATGAAGCCTGCGGGTGCAGACTTGGAGGGAACCGAGATCAAATTAGTAACAGTAGGAGGAACTTTAGCAGGTGCAGCCAACACGGGAGTCTTATACTCCTGTTTTGAAACTGGGCCGACTTTAGGGCTAGATTTAATCTCAACCAATTTGGGGCTTTCTTTTTCCTCTCTTTTCGCTGTTTCCGCTTGTTGTTTTTCAGGTGGCTCATCCATGCGTGTGCGAGGGCGGTTCCTTGTCCTCCCGCGGACCATGAGGCTGGCCAGCCCTACTGATATATCGTCCTTCTCCTCCGTCTTGATGGTGTCGTGCTTGAAAGAGAACAGTGGAACCTTTGGGACCTTGGGCACAGATGTTGGTGCTTGCGATGGCACCAATTTAGCTGGAGCATCCTCCTCTTCTGCAGGTAGTACCTTCCTCACCACCTTCACTACCTTCTTGCGGGTAAGGCTCTGATTATCGTTCTTCAGGTCTGACTGTCTGGCACTGCCGTTGGCAGAGTTCCCATTGACGGCACTGCCGTTGGGCTTGCTGTTCCCGTTCAGCACAGGCTCAGGGCTAATCATGGAAGCTCTGCGTGGGTCAGGGCTCCTGAAACGCTGTGATGGCATCTGGATCGGAGGCACAGGACTTTTGAAGCGTTCAGGGACCTTTACGGCCCCGCGTACCCTGGGTGGCGAGGGACTCCTGACCCTGACCCCGGGCTGTGTCTTAGCTGGCTCAGGGCTTTTGGTGCAGAGTAGGCCCCTGCCAGGCTCCAGACTGGGCACGGACTGGGAGCGGCTACTCATACTGCCACTGTCGCTGTCTGACTACTCACACAACAGGGAGGGAGAGAGCAGAGCAGCAAGACACATGAGGAGAAACCAGAACAGACAAAGTAAACTCACACAGTTCATCTTAAAGCATATGCAAACTCCACTTTGGTTACTAAACCAAAAACTTAATCTGAGCAGCCGTGGGTTTGTCTGGATCGTCTGATAGTGTATGTAGGGTTGACCAAAGGGATTACAGGTCCTGTTTGCTCTCCTGGACAGGCGTGCTGTTATGCTCACCCAACTGCCACATGCCTGCCCAGGTCCTGAAATAGAACAGGGTAGGTTGATCCGAGAGGTGGTGGGTGGGGGTTTCAGACTGAGATAGCAGAGGTGTCTATGGGTGCTGACTTGGCCCCCTCTCTGCACTGCAGCACCTCGCTTTTAATAGCAGATCTAATGACACACACGCACACACACACACACACAGCACCTTCGCTAAGCTGCAAGCAAATCCTGCAATATCACTCAAACACACACAAACACACACACCTGTGCTGAATTCTTCTCCCACCTGCATATCACACACTAACACACTGTCCTTTCTGACCTCACTCCCCACACGAACTGAGCACCATGCCATTGACACACATTGTTATCGCTCCACTAGTATTTCACGCTTGAATATCCCTGCCGTCTTACAGGCCTTATGATAAACCAACACACTGCACTGCCTTCCACAGACAGAGCCTACCTCCACCTAAGTGGCTAACCGACACTTATGAAGGTCAACAACACTTTAATATAATAAACTGCTTTAGTGTTTAATCTTCCCCTCCTCCTATGCTCCAGTCGCTACAGTACCTGACATGGCTCCATAGCTCCCAAGGGGGGGGCTTAGCTGTGGTTCCCCCCCAGACAGGAGGTTGAATGCTGGGGATGGAGCCCTTGGGATGCCGGCAGGCTGGGGATCAAGGCCTGGTTCCCTGCTGGCTCTCTACTGTTCTTCTGTCTCTCTCCCTGTCTGCACTGCTGCAGAGTAAGTGTTAAAGAACCCTGTGTGAGCTCTCAGACTGGGAGAGGACAAAGCTCAACTGTGGTTCACCATCTTAGCTTTCCAACCAAGCTACATTAATAGAGAAAACTGGGAATGTGGAATATATTCATAAACTCTTGAGGGACAATAAAAGTTGACAAGAAACATACTTTATGTTTATTACCAAAACCAATAGCCTTCATCAGACTGTCAGAAACACGTTGGTTTTAATAATAAAGTATTGTCCCCCAAGAGTTGCTGAATATCTTTCATATTTCTGCGTGTGTTGCATATTATATCGCTACGCGACCCTCATAAACTGCCTGTTTGTTAATCTTTAGGCTACGTATGGCTGCAAAAAAAGCTATTTTACTATTTACAAAGCAATTACAGACACCGCACACAGCGCCGATCCCCAGGCGTTGGTTGCGAAATTAGAAAGTGCAACTGTCTGTGACATTACATCCAGAATAGAAAAAGAACTACACTCTTCCACGTTGTGCCTGTTTTCATATCGGCTTGTTAGTAACTGTCTGCTATCGTGTCGAGAAAGACACTTGTGTCAGGAGCTACCAGGGTGTCTGGTTCCAATGGCTCAGTTGGTTGAAGCACAGTGCTACTGGCAAACCTCCAGGTAAAAGACCAGTGATGTGACAGGCACATCTCAATAGTCTGATGTGGCTTCCTCTCCTCAGCTGTAAGGATACCATAAACGACTCCTATCCCCAGAAAACTGTGATCCCTTTAGTCAAATACACTCAGATTCCTGACTAAGCCTACAGCAGGGCTGTTCAATTCCTTCTGTCTTTTTGTTAGCCTAGCGGTTAGAGCATTGGGCCAGTAAGTGAAAGGTCACTGGTTCGAATACCTGAGCCGTCAAGGTTAAAAAACCTGTCGATGTGTCCTTGAGCAAGGCACTTAACCCTAATATGCTCCAGGGGCTGGGTAGGCCGTCATTGTAAATAAGAATTTGTTCTTAACTGACTTAGTTAAATCAAACAAATCAGTCCCTGATTACAAAGAGAGGATGAAAGTGTTTCGGCCCTCCAGAGACTGGAACTGAACAGCCTTGCTCTAGAACTTCACAACATGACAACGATACCAGTCAACTTACACCCTGATTTGATGTCTTGTAGCCTGGTGGTCTGACCTCATCTTTGACCTAAAGGGTTTGGTAAGACAAAGGACTGAGGTCAAAAACTAGGACACTTAGAAGAAGTGGTCACTTGCTAGGGGTACTTGCAGGAAACACTCCCCTCACTGCACAACATGCAAAACACACACCATTCTGCAAACCTGGATGTATGCTATGTGGAAGAGCTATCTATCAATTACCATACCACACACCACATGGTATCTATTTAAAAGTTAAAGCTAATATTATTCACAGACGCTAAGCTGTAGCCACAAAGGAACATTAATATTTTGATGTAATAGTGACACATGAGAACTACAAGACCTGCTTAAAAAGGCTTCGGATTTATTTTTACCATTCACCAATATGATCTTTTATTTTGGGTAATGGAGGCGTCAATTTACTGTGGAGCTACAGGATGTGTTGTGATGGTCAAACAAAATGGCAGTCAAACAAAATAAAAATCAAAAGCCAGCTTGGCAGTCAGAGCTCCCCTAGAATAAAGTATGCGAAGCGATATCACGGAGTTCGTCATTTTGCCAAAGCAAATTACTCCAGTCAAGGTTTTTCTGCGGTGAGTCAAACACTGACATTGGATCATGCATCCGATGACAACGGTTACTTTTAGCACACCGTCATAAAACCACAGCAGAGGCATGGCTGTTAGACCGCAAGCTTTCAACAACGTGAACTCTCAAGCCCTAAAATGGACACTTAGTGGAGGTGTGATACATGCAGGACACAAATTTCAACCATGCAGTGTGCAGTGCGGCACCAACGGTGCTGTGAGGAAAATTGAACAGGACTTCCCTTTTGCTCCCAGAAGGAAAAGCGTGATGAGAATGCCATGTTGGCTGCGCTGATGTCATGAGCTGTGCCGGATGAGGGGGGAAGAGGGGGGAGGGCAGGAATGGAGAGAAGTGCTTGACAGACGGACGGACAGATGGATGGAAAGGGGGATCTTCACAATAGAGGCCAAAATAACTGGTTCTTCACTCTAGGGGCCATAACCAGTGGGATAGTGGAAGGACCACGTGTCGCAGGAAGTGAGGTGAACAAGTCTAGTGTACAAAGAAAAGCAAGAAGAGAGGGGGAGGGACAAAAGAGGGGTAAGGGCTCTCTTAAAGATACACAAACATACATAACAACATACATACTGTACACAGAAGCAAGACTCTACAAATCAGTTAGGATTGACAATGATTTGTGGCACACAAACGTATCTAGGAAATGTTGATTTCCTCACAGTAAAAAACAAAACAAAACACCAATACCTACACATGACCTTTGGGATATTTCCCCTCCAGAACAGAGAGCTTTATTGGGGGTCAGTCAGTCTGAAGACTGGCTCCGGCTCTCCCACCACAGGCTCTAATGAGTCTATAACAGGGGTTTTCTGGGGTCTACTGCTTATCTGTGGACCCTGGGCAGGCTCGGCCAGGCAGGGCCAGGGAGACAGGACAGAGCTTTTTTTAGGAGGAGCCACGTGGGCATACCACCTCAAAGGCCAACATCAGGTTGAATAGCCAGGTTGACTCTCTGGTTCCCTCTAAACACACACAAAACTGTGCATACAGTTGAAGTCGGAAGTTTACATACACTTAGGTTGAAGTCATTAAAGCTAATTTTTCAACCTCTCCACATATTTAAAGTTAACAAACTATAGTTTCGGCAAGTTGGTTAGGTTGGTCTACTTTGTGAATGACACAAGTAATTCTTCCAACAATTGTATACAGACAGATTATTTCACTTATAATTCACTATATCACAATTCCAGTGGGTCAGAAGTTTACATACACTAAGTTGACTGTGCTTTTAAATTCCAGAAAATGATGTCATGGCTTTAGAAGCTTCTGATAGGCTAATTGACATAATTTGAGTCAATTGGAGGTGTACCCTGTGGATGTAATTCAAGGCCTACCTTCAAACTCAGTTCCTCTTTGCTCGACATCATGGGAAAATCTAAAGAAATCATTTGTAGACCTCCACAAGCCTGTATCATCCTTGGGAGCAATTTCCAAACGCCTGAAGGTACCACATTCATCTGTACAAACAATAATACGCAAGTATAAACACCATGCGACCACGCAGCTGTCATACCGCTCAGGAAGATATAGATCATATAGATGAACGTGCTTTGGTGCGAAGAGTGCAAATCAATCCCAGAACAACAGCAAAGGACCTTGTGAAGATGCTGGAGGAAACAGGTACAAAAGTATCTATATCCACAGTAAAACGAGTCCTATATCGACAAGGAAGAAGCCACTGCTCCAAAACCGCCATAATAAAGCCAGACTACGGTTTGCAACTGCACATGGGGACAAAGATTGTACTTATTGGAGAAATGTCCTCTGGTCTGATGAAACAAAAATAGAATTGTTTGGCCATAATGACCATTGTTATGTTTGGAGGGAAAAAGGGGGAGGCTTGCAAGCCAAAGAACACCATCCCAACCGTGAAGCACGGGGGTGGCAGCATCATGTTGTGGGGGTGCATTGCTGCAGGAGGGACTGGTGCATCATGAGGAAGGAAAATGATGTGGATATACTGGAGCAACATCTCAAGACATCAGTCAGGAAGTTAAAGTTTGTTCGCAAATGGGTCTTCCAAATGGACAATGACCCCAAGTATACTTCCAAAGTTGTGGCAAAATGGTTTAAGGACAACAAAGTCAAGGTATTGGAGTGGCCATCACAAAGCCCTGACCTCAATCCTATAGAACATTTTTGGGAAGAACTGAAAAAGCGTGTGCGACCAAACCTGACTCAGTTACACCAGTTCTGTCAGGAGGAATGGGCCAGAATTCACCCAACTTATTGTGGGAAGCTTGTGGAAGGCTACCCGAAACGTTTGACCCAAGTTAAACAATTTAAAGGCAATGCTACCAAATACTAATTGAGTGTATGTAAACTTCTGACCCATTGGGAATGTGATGAACGAAATAAAAGCTGAAATAAATCATTCTCTCTACTCTTTTTCTGACATTTCACATTCTTAAAATAAAGTGGTGATCCTAACTGACCTAAGACAGGGAATTCTTAATAGGATTAAATGTCAGGAATTGTTAAAATGCATTTGGCTAAGGTGTATGTAAACTTCCGACTTAAACTGTTCATACAAACACTGTTTACACACACACACAAACATATAAAAAAACACTGTCATACACGCACAGAGAGCCAACTAACCCGGATATAGCATGGTGACTGACACTCTCTGGCAAATGTGACTCAGCCACTGTTTTGAGAGAGCGCCAATGGACTTAGCTAATAACAACAGAATAAAGCCATATTGACAATACTGAATCAATGCAGTAAAGAGAAAGGCCTATGCCAAGAGAATGAAAATACATTCTCAGGAACAGACTTTAATATCTTTTAGTCACTGTGAAACATGACAACTGCTTTCTGGGGTCTGCAACTCAACACAACCAACGGTGACAAAACAACACTGATCTTGAGCAATCAATGAGAGAGAGTTAGAGTTAGGCGAGCCAGTTGGTGTTGACAGAGGAAACAGCACACACACTTTCTGCATCTCAGATCCACTTTGTACTGTAGGCTAGGGTCAGGCTGGTCCCCCAACAACAGAAACGGCAAGTCAACCCACAGATGGCACCCTGCACAGGAAATCACAGGATAGCAGATCCATTTTCCACATCCAAACTTACAGAAATGCAAACGTTGTTCTCAACAGTTGGTCAGAACAGTAGGCTGGATGAGGAAACCCACAAAAAATGAATCTGAAATTTCCACAAACGACTGTGGGTCAGCATTGCTAATAGCATAGCTCAATATACCAAGTACCAACACACATCGAACAGTTAACATAACGTTTCCAACAGAGGCGAGACTCAAAGACAAAGGCTCCATTCAACTTCTGCCCAATCTGCCTATAATAGCCAGTTCCAGACAGCTACCATCACAGCCTTCCTGGCAGACTCACTCCTTTCACTTCTACTATTACAGTATTCTACTATCACAACATGCTAAAGAACACAGATCAAGCCAAATGAACCAAGTTACTTTGGCTAACACTACACCAAGGCTCAGAAAAAAGGATGTAAGCATAGCTAGTTAGCTAGCATCTCCAGAGCCAAAATGGCTCCCCTTAGCTGAGCCTGAGCTCAGTTGCAGTGAGAGATAGCAACCACTGCACCACAGCAGAACCAGAGACAGAGCTGCATTTCCTGACCAAATGTCAAAAATATAAAACCATCAGAGAGAGTCACTTCCCCAAATTTGAACAAGTAGTCCGGGGCTTTGAGGACCTCTCTGACATAGAAAGGCTGCCGATCCTTTTGGGGGAAGACATGACCAGCTGTGTGCTGGCAGCATGCTATGTTGCTGCCTGCCACAAGTTGAGGGACAGTGCCTGACATATTTAATGCATTTATTTTATTTTTTCCTGTTGTTATTTGTTCTTTGATGTAATTATATTTAAAAAAAAATATATATATATATGTGTGTATGTATGTATGTATATATATATGTGTATATATATGTATGTGCGTGTGTATATGTATGTATATATATATATATAAAATAGAAAAAAATATATATATATATATAAATATATATAAAAAAATATATATATATTGATGTATGATACTTTGGCAATATGTACATTGTTGCGTCATGCCAATAAAGTGAATTGAATTGAATAAAGTGAATTGATAGCCAGCCCCACTCACTGTTAGCCCTAAAAATAGTGTTTCCAGCCAGGCCTCTGGTAGAGACAGCACACTCAGCCAACATATTCCTCCACAGAAGGCCTCTGGTAGAGACAACACACTCAGCCCACAGATTGCTCCACAGAAGGCCTCTGGTAGAGACGGCACACTCAACCCGCAGATTCCTCCACAGAAGGCCTCTGGTAGAGACGACACACTCATCCCACAGATTCCTCCACAGAAGGCCTCTGGTAGAGACGACACACTCAGCCCACAGATTCCTCCACAGAAGGCCTCTGGTAGAGACGGCACACTCAACACGAATATTCCTCCACAGAAGGCCTCTGGTAGAGACTACACACTCAGCCCACAGAAGGCCTCTCACTTTCCCCTAACAATCCTGGAACCACGGCTCCTCCTTTACCTGCTGTCCTCTGTAAAGGTGAGTAGTTAAGTTTGGTTTGGTAGATCCAATTCTTCCCTGACCGAAATAAGCCCTTAAAACGACGCTGGCGGTAACGAGGGTTCAACCCAGAGTTAGTAGAGTGTGTGAGAAAGAGCTGAGATAGCCGGCGGACTCACTTCACGTCACACAGGGCACAGGCTGGGGAGAGGAGCCCCCTGATAGGCTGACTATTCTCAGAGAGACAAGGAGAGGACAGTTGTCACGATATGACGGTCCAGGGAGTTAAAAATAGGCCTCCAGAACCAACACTGCTGCCACTAATGCCTCTGGTTCCCTGGCTAGCCCCCTACCCTACTCCCAAGAATTCAGGCCAACTAGCAGCTCTCTCTCTCTCCCTCTCTCTCTCTCTCTCTATCGCTCTCGTTCCTTCTCTCTCATGGAAGTTGCTGTCTCCTCAGCTGCTCCATGGTGATCTCAGTGATGTCAGTCAGTGTGTGTGTGTGTGTAGTCTGTGTGTCAAATCTCTGTTGTGACTTATTTGAGGAGTGATGGATGTCTGATAAATGTAGTGTAAAAAAGTGTTTTTGTTGTTGTTAGACAGTCCACTGTAAGCATGTGTACTACATACCTGAAGGTGCATCTGTGTTTTGATTATGAGGGAAGTGCAGTCTGTGTGCAGGTCTGTCTGAGGCTGGGAGTGGCAGAACGAAATGTTGAAAAGGAGGGGAAACGGAGAAGAAAACCAGAAGCGGGGCACAGGAAATAACACAGTGCTTGGTGCCTCCCACACCAGGGAGGAAGCTCTCTCTCTCTCTCTCTCTCTCTCTCTCTAACAGTCAACAAGTAAACAAACAGTGGTGCAGTATCACTAAGGGAAGAGGCACAGAAACAATCCAAAAGGCACAGAAATCAATGTTATCTACTCACACCCTGGTAACAAAACAAGCCCTCAGGCCACTTAATATATTTTGTAAACTATTTCTCAATATAGTACTATTCTCAATGTTATACCACTAAATACCAGTAGAGGGCAACACTTCCTATTCAAGGCCTTGTAAATGTATTCACCTCCCTCCCATAGCCACTAGGGGGAGGAAGAACACTTAATATAAACCAGCCTGTATGTTAAGTGGCAGTGAAGCAGCAGCACAAAGAGCTGATACTTCACCAATCAAAACAAACTGTCACTCTCCAGAAGAAGAGGGAACTAATCCAAGGGGAATCGGGGCAGATGAGTGTTGTACTGTATTTTGGGCAGGCGTTGCCTGCAGTGCTGAGGGAGACTGCTTCTTGATGTTGGCCAGAGACACGTATGGTTGGATGAAGGGTAGGAACTGCAGCACAAGGCTGATTTTAGAACATGGAGCATAGAAATACAGTGTTGTAACTGAGTTAGTGTGAGTATGTCACTGTTTGTGTGTGTGGTTACATGTGTGCAAAATGTGCATGTAGTGTGTTTTGTGTGTGTGTGTGTGTGTACTTGTCTGCGTGTGTAATGTATGTATTAATGCATAATAACCTTACAGAGCAGTGATATACTACAGTACAGATAGGTCTATATGATTTCATGACATGAGCATGCTGTGTGTTTATTTATTTTATTTAACCTTTATTTAACTAGGCAAGTCAGTTAAAAACAAATTCTTATTTACAATGACGGCCTACCTACAGGGTCAGCCCCTGGAGCAAATTAGGGTTAAGTGCCTTGATCAAGGCCGCAGACAGGTTTTTCACCTTGTCGGCTCGGGAATTAGAACTAGCGTTCTTTCGGTTACTGGTAACAGCTAGGCTACCTGTGTGACGGTGCTCCAATCCCGCTGTACGCATGGCAAACAGTAGGATCCAAGAGGAATGTAAGGTATGAGTTTGTCAGCAGGGAATAACAGGAATAACATGCTGCCTCTGAGACACACAGCTGGAATTTCCAACCCCCTCTACACTACTACTGCATGGTATTCAACACAATAATCACAGTACCCACAGGGGAAACAATGCCCTACATTTCACAACACGTTTTCATTGAAAACACTAAATCTGGGTTACATTTGATTAAAATTCCTGTCAATTCAGAGATTTAATCTGTCGGTCTCCCCTCCGGACAAATTCCATGTCGTCCAATTCAATTGACAGGAATGTAAAATGAATTGACCCATGCTCTGGTAAAACACACACACACACACACACACACACACACACACACACACACACACACACACACACACACACACTATGATTTCCTCCCTAATCCCTAGTCTTCCAGGTTGATTGGTGTGTATGAACCAGGATGTGAGCGCTTCTGTAATACTGTGACCATCTGCTGCCAGGAGAGCCTATCCTCTCTAGGAAGGGTATTAGAGGAATATCGCAAGTCATCGAGGAATGAACCCTCTCAAATCAGTGCCAAGAGCTCTCCCTGTTCATATAGTGAACATGGCAGTGGCAGTGAGGTCATTGCTCTAAACACATTGATTACTTCTAGCCTCAGAGCTCTAGTCATCAATTCCACTGACTCAAACAGGATAATATCTCCCATTCAGTGTGAGGATTGCTTTTGGTTAAACTGTCATAGAAGATTTGTATCTTCATCACATACTGGATCACATACTTTATGAAGTATGTGATCCAGTATTCAGAGGAAAGCCATTAGCTCAATGCTTGAGCAGTCCTTATGCAGACTATGATGGTACAGTACGTTCAGAATACAGTTGAAGTCGGAAGTTTACATACACTTAGGTTGAGGTCATTAAAACTCATTTTTCAACCACTCCACAGATTTCATGTTAACAAACTATAGTTTTGGCAAGTCGGTTAGGACATCTACTTTGTTCTTGACACAAGTAATTATTCCAACAACTGTTTACAGATTATTTCACTTATAATTCACTATATCACAATTCCAGTGGGTCAGAAGTTTACATACACTAAGTTGACTGTGCCTTTAAACAGCTTCAATTCCAGAAAATGATGTCATGGCTGTAGAAGCTTCTGATAGGCTAATTGACATCATTTGAGTCAATTGGAGGTGTACCTGTGGATATATTTCAATGCCTACCTTCAAACTCAGTGGGAAAATCAAAAGAAATCAGCCAAGACCTCAGAAAACAAATTGTAGACCTCCACAAGTCTGGTTCATCCTTGGGAGCAATTTCCAAACGCCTAAAGGTACCATGTTCATCTGTACAAACAATGGTACGCAAGTGTAAACACCATGGGACCACGCATCCTTCATACCGCTCAGGAAGGAGACACGTTCTGTCTCATATAGATGAACGTACTTTGGTGTGAAAAGTGCAAATCAATCCCAGAACAACAGCAAAGGACCTTGTGAAGATGCTGGAGGAAACAGGTACAAAAGTATCTATATCCACAGTAAAACGAGTTCTATATCGACATAACCGGAAAGGCCACTCAGCAAGGATGAAGCCACTGCTCCAAAACCAACATAAAAAAGCCAGACTATGGTTTGCAACTACACATGGGGACAAAGATCGTACTTTTTGGAGAAATGTCCTCTGGTCTGATGAAACAAAAATAGAACTGTTTGGCCATAATGACCATTGTTATGTTTGGAGGAAAAAGGGGAAGGCTTGCAAGCCGGAGAACACCATCCCAACTGTGAAGCACGGGGGTGGCATCATCATGTTGTGGGGCTGCTGTGCTGCAGGAGGGACTGGTGCACTTCACAAAATAGGAAGGAATGCATCATGAGGAAGGAAAATTATGTGGATATATTGGAGCAACATCTCAAGACATCAGTCAGGAAGTTAAAGCTTGGTCGCAAATGGGTCTTCCAAATGGACAATAACCCCAAGCATACTTCCAAAGTTGTGGCAAAATGGCTTAAGGACAACAAAGTCAAGGTATTGGAGTGGCCATCACAAAGTCCTGACCTCAATCCAATAGAACATTTGTGGGCAGAACTGAAAAAGTGTGTGCGAGCAAGGAGGCCTACAAACCTGACTCAGTTACAACAGTTCTGTCAGGAGGAATGGGCCAAAATTCACCCAACTTATTGTGGGAAGCTTGTGGAAAGCTACCCGAAACGTTTGACCCAAGTTAAACAATTTAAAGGCAATGCTACCAAATACTAATTGAGTGTATGTAAACTTCTGACCTACATGTGATGAAAGAAATAAGAAATCTGAAATAAATCATTCTCTCTACTATTATTCTGACATGTCACATTCTTAAAATAAATTGTTGATCCCAACTGACCTAAGACAGGGAATTTTTACTAGGATTAAATATCATGAATTGTGAAAAACTGAGTTTAAATGTATTTGGCTAAGGTATATGTAAACTTCCAACTTCAACTGTAGTTCACTATCTGCAAGCTAGTCAGTCCTTATGGAGACCACAATGGCATGGTCAGCCCCTCCCTGTTAGGCACCTAGATTATAATATTGCCAGCCTGGAGGAGAGGGTAACTACTGGCTCTTGAAGCCCACTCTGGCTAGGCCTGCTTGTTTAGCTAATGTATGGGGCCTTTAGCTTAGCAAAGATAAGAGTGCCAAATTCAAGTACTTTATAAGCACCTCAAGCACCTTGTGTGAATCCTGCTCACAATCATATTAGGAAGGAGGTCCTCAATAAGAGAAACCACCTCCTATGTACACACACACACACACACACACACACACACACACACACACAAACACAAACATACAAACATACAAACATAGACACACGCACACAGACACACACAGCTTCTAGGTCCTCTCCTCTCTGGGATCTTGGCCTCAGAGGAGAATATATTCTTAGCAGCATTGAGGGATTTGCAGCACTGCAGTGCACAGTACATGTCCCTGGCATGGCTAACACAGACTGATAGCATCTCTTGAACTGGGAGAAGACACACGGTCACTGACTGTCTGGGTTTATAGATTCAACTTTTGATTACAAAGCTCAGAATGACATCATAGATAAAGGAGAATGAGGGAAGAGAGAGATTTAAAGCGTGTGTGTGTGTGTGTGTCGGTGTGTGTGTGTGTGTGTGTGTGTGTGTGTGTGTGTGTGTGTGTGTGTGTGTGTGTGTGTGTGTGTGTGTGTGTGTCAGAGAATTTGAGAGAGAATGTGTGATGCGTACCTGGCATCCATTCCAGGTACTGTAGCTAATCCCCACAGCTGTAAGCGCCACCAGTCTGACATTGTTTTGACCTACTGTACAGAACACAAGTGGCAATGGAGAAATAGATAAAGTACCCACATTTTCCATCCCGTATAAGACAAGTGCTGAAGCAAACAGAAAACCTAACAGCAAAATATATTCTACATTCCAATGTATTGCGCAGTCTGTGCCCTCACTATCATAAACACAGTTGATGACTTCGTACACTTCCCTGCTAATGTTAAGAGCACCGATGTGCCACAAATCCACATGACAGTGAGACCATTAGAAACCATGTACTGTACATCAGCACCACTAATCCATAGGAGTACACTGCATTAGAGCTGAGCCCAAAATATTTCACACAGGGACGTATGTACAGAGCATTCGGAAAGTATTCAGACCCTTTGACTTTCTCCACATTTTGTTACGTTACAGGCTTATTCTAAAATTGATTAAATTGTTTTTTTCCTCATCAATCTACACAAAATACGCCATAATGGCAAAGCAAAAACAGGTTCAGAAAATCTGCACATTTATTACAAATAAAAAACAGAAATATCACATTTACATAAGTATTTAGACTCCTTTACTCAGTACTTTGTTGAAGCATCTTTGGCAGAGATTAAAGCCTTGAGTCTTCTTGGGTATGACACTACAAGCTTGGCACATTCTTCTCTGCAGATCCTCTCAAGCTCTGTCAGGTTGGATGGGGAGCGTCGCTGCACAGCTATTTTTAGCTGTCTCCACAGATATTTGATCGGGTTCAAGTCCGGGCTCTGGCTGGGCCACATTCAGAGACTTGTCCCAAAGCCACTCCTGTGTTGTCTTGGCTTTGTGCTTAGAGTCATTGTCCTTTTGGAAGGTGAACTTTCCCCCCAGTCTGAGGTCCTGAGCGCTCTGGAGCAGGTTTTAAATCAACAATCTCTCTGTACTTCGCTCTGTTCATCTTTCCCTCGATCCTGACTAGTCTTCCAGTCCCTGCTGCTTAAAAACATCACCACAGCATGATGCTGCCACTACCATGCTTCACCGTAGGGATGGTGCCAGGTTTCCTCCAGACGTGATGCTTGGCATTCAAGCCAAAGCATTCAATCTTTGTTTCATCAGACCAGAGAATCTTGTTTCTCATGGTCTGAGTCCTTTAGGTGCCTTTTGGCAAACTCCAAGTGTCGTGTGCCTTTTACTGAGGAGTGGCTTTTATCTGGCCACTCTACCATAAAGGCCTGATTGGTGGAGTGTTCCAGAGATGGTTGTCCTTCTAGAAGGTTCTCCCATCTCCACAGGGGAATTCTGGAGCTCTTTCAGAGTGACCATCGGGTTCTTGGTCACCTCCCTGACCAAGACCCTTCTCCCCAGAGTGCTCAGTTTAGCAGGGCAGCCATCTCTAGGAAGAGTCTTGGTGGTTCCAAACTTCTTCCATTTAAGAATGATGGAGGCCACTGTGTTCTTGCGGACCTTCAATGCTGTAGAAATTGTTTGGTACCCTTCCCCAGATCTGTGCCTCGACAGATTCCTGTCTCAGAGCTCTAAGGACAATTGGTTTTTGCTCTGACATGCGCTGTCAACTGTGGGACCTTATATAGACAGGTGTAAGTCTTTCCAAATCATGTCCAATCAATTGAATTTACCACAGGTGGACTCCAATCAAGTTGTAGAAACATTTCAAGGATGGTCAATGGAAACAGGATGTACCCAAGCTCAATTTCGAGTCTCATAGCAAAGGGTCTGAATACTTATGTAATTAAGGTATTTATGTTTTTTATTTTTTATAAATGTGTCATTATGGGGAATTATTTAATAAATGTTAGAATAAAGCTGTAACGAAACAAAATGTGGAAAAAGTTAAGGGGACTGAATACTTTCCGAATGCATTGTATGTGCTATAGGTAAGCAGACAGACAGACAGGCAAAATTCTTAAATTTTGAGAGACCACTCCTGACCAGGCTCCACTCGCCATGTCTCCACTGTGCTCCAGGGTGGCAGATCTAGGTCACTGTCGCACACACACAAACCAGTCCCAACCCCTGGACAAGCACACAACAAGGCTCTTAGCCTTTGTGTGAACACACAAAGCCAGCCTGATCAGAGCAGGGAGGGCCAGAGAGGGAAAAGGCAAGCCATCCTGTCAAAACACACATCAATCATGCCATTACACAACCTTGGCATTTAACCTTCTACTTGTTTGATATACCTACGAGCAGAGAAGCCATGGGCTATATTCTTTTTAAACTGGTAATGGCTGTCTAGGACATCCAGTCAAGTCAAAGAATATATTGTTCAGTAAGTAAAGTAGCCTATAGTATTATACTGCCCTCTAGTCTAGGAGAATAGTACAGAACAGGCAGTCTAGGTCACACACGGTCAATTAGAACTCTCTCCAGACCAGATAAATCTAACTTCACATGACTTGTTCAGCCGGTCGATCTCTAAGGCATTCCTAGTCGATCACCAAATATTTAGGTAACAAAAAAATTAACAAAAAACAACCCAAAAAATATTTACCTTTATTTAACTAGGCAAGTCAGTTAAGAACAAATTCTTATTTACAATGACAGCCTACACCGGCCAGACACCAATCACGGTCGGATGTGATACAGTCTGGATTCGAACCAGGTTGTCTGTAGTGACTCCTCTAGCACTGAGATGCAGTGTCTTAGACCACTGCGCCACTTGTGCAGATCCAACAACGATCCAGCAAAATTTCGTTACATCACTGGGGCCCTATATCCTAAGCGGTGTCAGAGGAAGTTGGCAAAGACTCCAGTCACCCAAGTCATAGACGTTCTCTCTGCTACCACACGGCAAGCGGTACCGGAGCGCCAAGTCTAGGTCTAAAAGGCTCCTTAACAGCTTCTACCCCCAAGCCATAACACTGCTGAAAAATTAATCAAATGGCCACCCAGACTATTTACATTGACTCTATTTCTTAAACTGCATTGTTGGTTAAGGGCTTGTAAGTAAGCATTTCATGGTAAGGTCTACACCCGCTGTATGTGACAAATAACATTTGATTTGATTTGAATGTATTGGGCCTAGAGCCTACTAATTAATATGCTTATGTTTTTAAGTCATGTTTAAAAACAATCTGCATTTTGACTGAGAAAGTGATCTTGACTCAGAAAAGGTTGTTGACCAATGAGTTAGGCTATAGGCCAGGTCAGTCACAGCCAGACTATAGGCCAGGTCAGTCACAGCCAGACTATAGGCCAGGTCAGTCACAGCCAGACTATAGGCCAGGTCAGTCACAGCCAGACTATAGGCCAGGTCAGTCACAGCCAGACTATAGGCCAGGTCAGTCACAGCCAGACTATAGGCCAGGTCAGTCACAGCCAGACTATAGGCCAGGTCAGGGCTGTGTCCAGCTGTTAGCAGAACGGTTGCGCACGCACACACACACACACACACACACACACACACACACACACACACAGAGAGAGAGAGAGAGAGAGAGAGAAACCCTCCCCTTCACTCTTCCTACCCCCTCTTCTCCTCTCCTCTCTCCTACCCCTCTCATCTCTCCTCCCTCTAACCCTTCCTTCTGGGTACAGCCACTGCAACACCACAATCACTGCTTGTTTCTACGGCAGCCAGGACAGGCAGGCTAATCCTATGTGGCTGCTGCTGTAATCTCTGTGGGATTTGAGCTGGCCTCCGTGTGCAAGGTCAATGGTCAGGGGGGAGGTTCTACAGGGCCGCGAGAATAACAAGAGCCAACCATATTCTTCTCTGTCAGCTGGTTTGGGCTCAATAACTAGACTAGTGAGCAACATAGATCAGGGGTTGGAGGGGAGCGAGAGAGGGCACAATATCTTTTAACATGGCCAAGCCTTCAGGCCGATTCCGCACATGTAAATCTAAATTCCAGCTTCTGCCTGCACCCACAAAATGTATAGGCACAGTACTGTTTAGGTAGACTGTTTCACTATGTGTAATAACACAGTCGATAATTACTATCCATAGTAATAATGTGTCATCATAATAATCTAATGTGTGTGTAATGATCATTGGTCACCAGTCTTTTTAATGACAGAATTTAACTAATGATGTAATAATTGGGTTAGAACAATGTGACTGTAGTAGACTAACGTTACAGTGTCTGTGATGAAGCAGATGTTAGAGTGTCTGAATGTAATTGTGGACCCCTGCTGTAGAGTCATCCTCAGTCAGTGTGTCTGTTACCAAACAAACACACTGGTAGTACAGTGTCACGACTCCTGCCGAAGTTGCCTCACCTCCTTGTTCGGGCATGCTTCGGCGATCGTCGTCACCGGATTTCTAGCCACTGCCGCTCCCTCGTTCATTATTCCATTTGTCATGTCTTGTCATTACGCACACCTGGTTCTCATTTCCCCCCATTACTTAATGTATATATGTTCCCTCTGTTCCCTTATGTCCTTGTCGGGTATTGTTTATTGTGATTGTGTATGTACGGAGTACTGTCTTCAGTCGAGTGATTGTTTCACAATCGTGATTTGCATACGTGTTTGAGTATTAAACTTATACCTTTAGTTCACGCTATCTCCTGCGCCTGGCTCTCTATTCTTATTCACGCCGTCACATACAGCTTATTGCCTGCACAACTACAGGGGTCTACTGTCTGAACTCTGAAGCCAAGCGGCCCAGAGGGGCTGGCTATGGTTTATCTTTCAAGGGGGTCAGCAAGGGGGGTGTGTGTGTGTGTGTGTGTGTGTGTGTGTGGTGTGTGGTGTGTGTGTGTGTGTGTGTGCGTGTGTTTGTGCGTGCGTGCATGCAAATGCTCCACCACTGCGTGACACGGTGGTTTGCTTCTTAATTGTCAGTTCCGGTGCCTTATGAACCTCCCAGCTTCTAATCGCAACAGATCTTCTGACCGTGTGTGTGTGGAAACAGGAAGGAGACACGCCAGACCAGGGTTCTCCTGGCCCTGTGTGTGGAATGGAGACACTTTCTATCCTAAGGTCTGAAGACTTGACTGTGGTCTGTAACCCCTGGGTGACCTTAAACTGCTTCAGAGGTCTGACCGTCTTAATTTTCACCTTTATTTAACCAGGTAGGCCAGTTGAGAACAAGTTCTTATTTACAACTGCGACCTTAAAGGCTGCGTGCCTCATGGAACGAGGAAGGGAACTGTAAAGGCAACCAGAAACCAAGGACGTTTTGATATCCACACTATGGGCATGCATTTGTAAACTTGGGCTGCTAGTACAGTATGGATATTGGAACGGAACCCAAGAGCTCACGTCAAGCTGTGACAATCTGTGGGTGAAGATGGAGATTAGTGGCTGTCTATTAACTAATGGACAAACCTCCCGAGTGAGTCTGTGATCTGATTGAGATGTCATACAGCCCAGCCAGTCTGTTTGAGCGACCGTCCGTCCATCGGTCTGTCTGAGAGTCATCTTCAAATAATAACATTTCAGAAAAGCAGGGGGGGAGATGTTATCATGGAAACTAACATGCTAACGAAACGACGTGACGAAAGGCTTTTGCTAACGGAGCGTTCTGCTGTGTCATTCTGCTCCTGCAGAAGGAGGGGAGTGCTGCCTGTGCACGCCACTAGAACGTCACTTTATCCTCAGAAGCAAGTGGGAAAAAGGTGGGTAAACACTGAACGCCGGTGGAGATGGAAGAGCAGAGAGAGTGATGTAAACACTTACATTAACAACGCTAAATCAGTGTAATAGTAAATCCTGTCACAGGTTTTCATGGTGAGGTGATGACAGCACGCCCTTACTGGAACAGAATCTGTTATTGCAGCAATCTGGGTTTTCATCTCCTATTTCTCTGCCTGTGATTAAATACCCTTCTCTTTTCTACATATTTCTCTGTCTGCGATTAGGCTACACCTGCTCATCTCCCTCTCTGTGAGACATGTCTGTGCCTGACTAGCTTCTCCATTATTTAGTCAGTCTGAAGCATCTTGTTAAATTATTAAGAGAGGGTTCTAGAGTCTGTGTCCTTACGTTCCTAGGTGGAGATAGGCCCCAGCCCAGCCCAGCCCAGCCAATCATCAACTCACTACTGACCTCCATGGAAACCCACTCATAAACAAGACCTTGGTGCACCGGACAGGTAAGTGGAGACTAGAGAGGTAGGGCTATAGGGCTGTCATCTCACTGGTGGTATAGAGCTGACATCTTACTAGTGGTATAGAGCTGACATCTCACTGGTGGTATAGAGCTGACATCTCACTAGTGGTATAGAGCTGACATCTTACTAGTGGTATAGAGCTGACATCTCACTGGTGGTATAGAGCTGACATCTCACTGGTGGTATAGTGCTGTCCTCTCACTGGTGGTATAGAGCTGACATCTCACTGGTGGTATAGTGCTGTCCTCTCACTGGTGGTATAGAGCTGACATCTCACTGGTGGTATAGAGCTGACATCTTACTAGTGGTATAGAGCTGACATCTCACTGGTGGTATAGAGCTGACATCTTACTAGTGGTATAGAGCTGACATCTCACTGGTGGTATAGGGCTGATGGGAGGACTGGGGAATGAATGGTATGTGGACAAGTGGGTAACTAACCATGCGCTCTCTCTCTCCATCTCTCCCTCCCTCCCTCCCTCCCTCCCTCCCTCCCTCCCTCTCTCCCTCTCTCCCTCTCCCTTACTCTACTCCCTCCCAACACATGCAAAGAGACCTCAGCCTCCCCACCACAGCAAAATATTGTCTTTAGAGCAGCCTCGAGGTCTTCCTCTCATTGCTTCTAGATTCGGAGAGATGTATTTAAAGCAATTAAGGAGTCAAGTTCAAACTGATGCTGGAATGTGGTGAAATTGTGTTTTTTCAGTTAACCATCCAGACATGGTGACCAGTGAGTGGTCTGATATATTAGCGAAGGGTGAAGAAGTTCATAACAATAAAATATAACAATAGCAAACGGAGTACGACGGGTAATTTAGGGGATTGAAAACACAGGCCTCTACAGACCTCTATTGCTGGAAGCAACCATGTATACTATATATACAAAAGTATTGCTGACAGGTTTAAAAAATCTAGCACACAGCCATTCTATCTCCATAGACAAACATTGACATTTGAATGGCCTTACTGAAGAGCTCTGTGACTTTCAACGTGGCATCGTCATAGGATGCCACCTTTCCAACAAGTCAGTTCGTCAAATTTCTGGTTTGGAGAACGCTATGCCAGGAGAACACTATGTGCCCGAATGCATAGCACCAACTGTAAAGTTTGGTAGAAGAATAATGGTCTGGGCCTGTTTTTCATGGTTCGGGCTAGGCCCCTTAGTTCCAGTGAAGGGCAATCTTAATGTATACAATGACATTCTAGACAATTCTGTGCTTCCAACTTTGTGGCAACAGTTTGGGGAAGGCCCTTTCCTGTTTCAGCATGACAATGACACTGTGCACAAAGCGAGGTCCACACAGAAACAGTTTGTAGAGATGTGGAAGAACTTGACTGGCCTGCACTGAGCCCTGACCTCAACCCCATTGAATACCTTTGGGATGAATTGGAACGCTGACTGCTAGCCAGGCAAAATCGCCCAACACTAATGCTCACTAAATGGAAGCAAGTCCCCCTCAACAATGTTCCAAAATGTAGTGGAAAGCCTTTTCCAGAAGAGTGGAGGCTGTCATAGCAGCAAAGGGGGGACCAAGTCCATATTAATAACCATGATTTTGGAATGAGATGTATAACTCCTTAATGATAATGTCTGCCTAGTTTAATTTACATTTTAGTCATTTATCAGACACTTTTATCCAGAGCGACTTACAGGAGCATTTAGGCTTAAGTGCCTTGCTCAAGGGCACCGTCACAGGTTTCACCTAGTCGGCTCAGGGATTCGAACCAGCAACCTTTCAGTTACTGGCCCAATGTTTTTAACCACTAGGCTACCTGCCGCCCTGTTGCTACCAGTTGCCCTCAACCTATGTAGGCTGCCTGGTAAATAAATGTCATACTCAGGTGGAAAAAGCAATTAGAAAGTGTATACCGTGAACCACTTCAAAACCATAGTAATATTGGCAGTGGTTATGACAGCAAGGAAGTCTGTTCTGCATGGTCTGCCAGCTAATGTCATTGTTTAAATCTCAAGTACAGTTAGACATGAATGTTCCTTATCACTGATTACAGAACATATTAAGACGAGGCAGTGGGGATAAATCACCTGCTTGTATGAGCACATCTGACAGATCTGGGGCAGCGCCAGTAGCACTTACTGTAAGATACTTTTTTATTAGGGAGGGGGGAGACTCTCTCTCTCAGAGACAGACAAGTCAGATGTGGGTCATGGAGGAGGAGAAGGAATTCTGCTCCCAGTTATCCAGGGTGTTTTGTTGTGCTGCACCTCAGGCAGCTGCACTGCACCTCTCCCAAAACGAGCACTGTCATCAAGGTGTTATGAAAGACAGCCAGGACAGGATAGTGGTGTGCAGCTAATTTTAGTAAATTTTTTTATTTATTGTGATAGACGCCAGCTAGCGTGCTGATATGATTCAATATGATGGCCTGTGCAGTAGTCCTACAGTATGTGTTGTAAACGGTGACTCACCATGACTTGTTTTATGGATTACAGTTATGATGTGTAATGACATTAAAATGACCTCACGTATTTGCTTGTTACTTTGTGCCTCCTTGTAAAAACTGGATGGAAGCCTACTAATTTGACATGTGACAAATCATTCTATAAGAAAGTCTGTAGAACAACGAGACGCAGGAAGTATCTGAATATGATGTCATAAGCATTTCAACACCAAACCCTGTGATGTGGTGGCCATTCACTTACTTGCAGAGCGCAGCACCAGCCAGGCAGCACCAGCCAGCCATCAGGCAGGTAGCAGGCAGCAGGCCCGGCACAGGGAGGAGGAGGTGGTTAGCTGCTATCTCACCATGGGTTGTCAGTCTCTTTACCCTTTGTTTACCTTCCGATCTCCAGAAACCCATTTAACTCCCTCCCTCTTGTCTAATCCCCCAATGTTGAAAAGCAGCACGGATTAACTGTCACAGCACGACATCTCACTGACGGACACTAGAACATCTGGTCTCCGATTTAATGTGGCTAGTTAGTTATGGTGGGGTTTATTATGGAGAGGGGTTTGGTGGGGTCTATTATGGAGAGGGGGGTTGGTGGGGTTTACTATGGAGAGGGGGGTTGGTGTGGTTTATTACGGAGAGGGGTTGGTGGGGTTTATTACGGAGAGCGGGGTTGGTGGGGTTTATTACGAGAGGGGGGTTGGTGTGGTGAGGAGGGTAGTTAGTTATGGTAGGGTTTATTACGGAGAGCGGGGTTGGTGGGGTTTATTACGAGAGGGGGGTTGGTGTGGTTTATTATGGAGAGGGGGGTTGGTGGGGTTTATTATGGAGAGCGGGGTTGGTGTGGTTTATTATGGAGAGGGGGGTTGGTGGGGTTTATTATGGAGAGGGGGGTTGGTGTGGTTTATTATGGAGAGCGGGGTTAGTGGGGTTTATTATGGAGAGGGGGTTTGGTTGGGTGAGGAGGCTAGTTAGTTATGGTGGGGTTTATTATGGAGAGGGGTTGGTGATGTGGTGACGTGGGGGGGGTCTTATTGGAGGGTTCGGGGGTTATGCTCTTTAGGGCAGGGTTTCCCAAACCCAGATTAAGCCTATTCCTGGACTAAAAAGCTTTTTGGATACTGGCCCATAAAGATCAGTGGAGAGTTGAGTTCCTCTATTGAGACTGGGATTGTAGCATAAAAGACGGACAGATAGACATTGTCATGGTGAGTCATCCATTACTTACTCTATACCTAACCCATCCCCATCACAAGCCTCTGTCTGTCTATCCCATTCACAAGCTTCGGTCTGTCTGCCTGTCTGTCCCTAACCCATCCCAAGCCTTGGTCGGTCTGTCTGCCTGTCTGTCCCTAACCCATCCCAAGCCTTGGTCGGTCTGTATGTGTGTCTCTAACTCATTCCAAGCATCGGTCAGTCTGTCCCCATTAGGGTTGCACATTTTGGGGAATATTCAAGCCTCAAATTTGCCCAGATGGCCACCAATTTTTTTCTTGTATTGGTCAGCCTGTTGCGTGCTTTGGTGTGTGTGTTCCCAAACAAGGACCAGTTGCGCTCTGAGGTGACTGATGTTGGTGGGATTTGGAGTAGGCAACAGGGGAAAGAGCCTCAGATCCACAAAGTCGCTTCCACCAGGTGGCGTCTGAGATATGTTGGCACGACTGCCATATTGCATCTCCATCCCAAAGCCCTTGCTTGGAAGTGTACTTCGCCAGACTGCCAAGAACCTTGCCCTCATCCAGGCCAAGGTGGCGAGACATGGCAGTGATGACACCATAGGCCTTGTTGATCTCTGCACCAGACAGGATGCTCTTGCCAGAATACTTGGGGTCCATACACGCTGCGGCGTGTATGGGCTTCAGGCAGAAGTCTTCCCGCTTTTTCATGCATTTCAAAACTGCAGTTTCCTCTGCTTGGAGCAACAGTGAAGTGGGCAGGGCAGTATGGATTTCTTCTCTTACATATGCAAGCAGAGACTGAACATCAGACAGGATGGCATTGTCTCCCTCAATCTGCGCAATGGGTACTGCTATAGGTTTCAGGAGTTTCAGGCTGCATACCACTCTCTCCCAAAATACATAATCCAGGAGGATCCTCTTGATGGGGCTGTCCATATCTGCAGACTGTGATATGGCCATTCCCCTCCAGGAGACTGTCAAACATGATGACAACACCACCCCAACGGGTGTTGCTGGGCAGCTTCAGTGGTGCTCTTTTTCTTCTCACTTTGCTGTGTGAGGTAGATTGCTGCTATAACCTGATGACCCTTCACATACCTAAACATTTCCTTGGCTCTCTTGTAGAGTGTATCCATTGTTTTCAGTGCCATGATGTCCTTGAGGAGCAGATTCAATACAGGATCAGCACAGCCAATGGGTGTGATGTGAGGGTAGAACTCCTCCACTTTAGACCAAGCAGACTTCATGTTCATAGCATTGTCTGTCACCAGTGCAAATACCTTCTGTGGTCCAAGGTCATTGATGACTGCCTTCAGCTCACCTGCAATGTAGAGACCGGAGTGTCTGATGTCCCTTGTGTCTGTGCTCTTGTAGAATACTGGTTGAGGGGTGGAGATGATTTAGTTAATTATTCCTTGCCCACGAACATTCGACCTCCCATCAGAGATGATTGCAATACAGTCTGCTTTATCTATGATTTTCTTGACCTTCACTTGAACTCTGTTGAACTCTGCATCCAGCAAATGAGTAGATAATGCATGTCTGGTTGGAGGGGTGTATGCTGGGAAAAGAACATTCAGAAATCTATTCCAATACACAAAAAACTTTGATTCCAGGAAGACAATGAGCTGTTGCTATCGATAAGGTGTCTAATTAATCATTTTCCCCTCAAATAGAAGTAGAGGGACTTTTGTCAAAAGGTTGCTTATTGTGAGCGCTGAGGGAACTTTATGCACTTGGCCAGACGATTCTGCATCTTTGTTGCATTCTTCACATATGATTTGGCACAGTATTTGCAAATGTACACAGCTTTTCCTTCTACATTAGCTACAGTGAAATGTATCCACACATCAGATAGTGCCTGTGGCATTTTCCTGTAAAGATTACAAACAGTTTTGTAAAAAACGAATACAATTCCATGTACAGATAAATAGTTAAGATAGATAGATAGGTACTTTATTGATCCCCCGGGGGGGGGGGAAGTTTCATAAAGCAGTTAGATTAAACAACTCCTTTGTAAGATACATGTTTTAAAATGAAATATGTATGGAAATAGGTGAATTAACACTCCTCAGTTACCAGACTCAAGCAAGCTAAAACCCACATGGTAGCAAAAACTAACTGGCAGAAATTATCATTTAAGTTATAAATTATTTAAAACACACTTTGCTGTAGGCTACTATTTATTAGTTGTAAATCATGTATGTCATATAAAATATATTCACCCCACGCAGTATTGTAATCAAAACTTACCAGACAGCATGTAGTCCTTGGCTCAGACAGTGTACAGTCGTGGTCAAAAGTATTGGTCTCCACAAAGTTTTCTGCTTCAGTGGTCTTAGATCTTTATGTCAGTAGTTACTATGGTACACTGAAGTATAATTACAAGTATTCCATAAGTGTCAAAGGCATTCATTGACAATTACATTTAGTTTATGCAAAGAGTCAATATTTGCAGTGTTGACCCTTCTTTTTCAAGACCACTGCAATCCGCCCTGGTATGCTGTAAATTAACTTCTGGGCCACATCCTGACTGATGGCAGGCCATTCTTGCATAATCAATGCTTGGAGTTTGTCAGAAGTTGTGGGTTTTTGTTTGTCCACCCGCCTCTTGAGGATCGACCACAAGTTCTCAATGGGATTAAGGTCTGGGGAGTTTCAGGGCCATGGACCCAAAATGCTGATGTTTTGTTCCCTGAGCCACTTAGTTATCACTTTTGCCTTATGGCAAGGTGCTCCATCATGCTGGAAAAGGCATTGGTCGTCACCAAACTGTTCTTGGATGGTTTGGAGAAGTTGCTCTCGGAGGATGAGTTGGTACCATTCTTTATTCATGGCTGTGTTCTTAGGCAAAATTGTGAGTGAGCCCACTCCCTTGGCTGAGAAGCAACCCCACACATTAATGGTCTCAGGATGCTTTACTGTTGGCATGACACAGGACTGATGGTAGCTCTTCTCCGGACAAGCTGTTTTCCGGATGGCCCAAACAATCGGAAAGGGGATTCATCAGAGAAAATGACTCTACCCCAGTCCTCAGCAGTCCAAACCCTGTACCTTTTTCAGAATATCAGTCTGTCCCTGATGTTTTTCCTGGAGAGAAGTGGCTTCTTTGCTGCCCTTCTTGACTCCAGACCATCCTCCAAAAGTCTTTGCCTCACTGTGCGTGCAGATGCACTCACACCTGCCTGCTGCCATTCCTGAGCAAGCTCTGCACTGGTGGTGCCCCGATCCTGCAGCTGAATCAACTTTAGGAGACGGTCCTGGCACTTGTTGGACTTTCTTTGGCGCCCTGACGCCTTCTTCACAACAATTTAACCTCTCTCCTTGAAGCTCTTGATGATACGATAAATTGTTGATTTAGGTGCAATCTTACTAGCAGCAATATCCTTGCCTGTGAAGCCCTTTTTGTGCAAAGCAATCATGACGGCACGTGTTTCCTTGCAGGTAACCATGGTTGACAGAGGAAGAACAATGATTTCAAGCACCACCTTCCTTTTAAAGCTTCCAGTCTGTTATTCTGACTCAATCAGAATGAAGGGGTGATCTCCAACCTTGTCCTCGTCAACACTCTCACCTGTGTTAACGAGACAATCACTGATATGATGGCAGCTGGTCCTTTTGTGACAGGGCTTAAATGCAGTGGGAATGTTTTTTGGGGATTAAGATCATTTTCATGGCTAAGAGGGACTTTGCAATTAATTGCAATTCATCTGATCACTCTTCATGACATTCTGGAGTATATGCAAATTGCCTTCATCAACACTGAGGCAGCAAACTTTGTGGAGACCAATACATTCTAAAAACATTTGACCACTACTGTAGTAGTGTGGGCTCAATAGCATTTCATTAGTGTGCAAGGTCTTGAGAATCAGCTGTACATGTGATGGAAGAGTGCACTGCACATGTGATGGAAGAATGCACTGTGCATGCAGAGGGTTGCAATTCCATTGAATTGAGGATAGTTTAACCAAAATATGCCACCCTAGTGCAACCCTAGTCCCATCACAATTCTTTGTGTCTGTCCCTAACCCATCCCAAGCTTTGGTCAGTCTGTCTGTCCCTATCACAATCCTTTGTCTGTCGGTCCCAGGTGGGCCTTCAGAGAGCCTCTCACAACAGAGGATGAAAAGAGTCCTTTTAGAGATCAAAGTCTGTCCTGTGATCTGACCAGCTGTGAAATGCTGCTGCTGAAATTATAGGAGAGTCATTCACAACATAAACACTAGAAAACTCTTACTCATAGACCTCTATTGGGTATTTGCATATAATGGGGGCATTAGAGACAAATGGCCACAAGCTTGATCCGTAGCAGACTGTGCAGCCAAAAGGTTCCAATAAACAGATCAGAGCATAAGGAATCAGAGGAATTCATACCAAATATCCAACCAAAATCACTATATATGGGGCTGTGTGGACTGACTGTAGAGTAAAGGAAATCTCATTCAGCCCCCGGGAGACAAAAAACATTCCATTCCATCCTTTCACTCTAAGTTGTTTCTATTCTGAGGAGCCTTAAGTAAGTTAGAGTAACACAATGTATACCTGGTAATAGATGGTGAGGTTGACTAGACTGGTTAATGTTGTATAAGGCTGCTCTGAAACTACTGCTGTGTTACAGGCTGGGGTGTGTCTGAGTCATGTCATCTGTGTTGGAGCATGAGGTCCACACACACAAGCACACACACGCACGCACGCACACACACACACACACACACACGCACGCACGCACGCACACACACACACGCACGCACGCACGCACAACAGTAGTCAACGTGCAGGAGGCAAGGTAGAAGATCACATGACATTATCAGCTAGCTGTTACTCTTCAGCACGCTATCTATCAATTAGCCTGCCTTAACAAAGCTGAAGTAGCAGACCACCAATCAACCCTTCACCCCTCTATCCACCCTCCCTCATACAGTGGGGAGAACAAGTATTTGATACACTGCCGATTTTGCAGGTTTTCCCACTTACAAAGCATGTAGAAGTCTGAAATTTTTATCATAGGTACTCTTCAAAAATCCAGAAAATCACATTGTATGATTTTTAAGTAATTAATTTGCATTTTATTGCATGACATAAGTATTTGATACATCAGAAAAGCAGAACTTAATATTTGATACAGAAACCTTTGTTTGCAATTACAGAGTTCATACGTTTCCTGTAGTTCTTGACCAGGTTTGCACACACTGCAGCAGGGATTTTGGCCCACTCCTCTATACAGATAGATAGATTAGATAGATTAGATAGATTAGATAGATTAGATAGATTAGATAGATAGATAGATAGATAGATAGATAGATAGATAGATAGATAGATAGATAGATAGATACTTTATTGCTCCCCCGGGGGGGAAATTTCATTGTCAAGCAGCTACAACAAAACACAGGGCAGGTGCAAAATGCCACAACGAAAAGTACACAAAAGACAGATACACGGTACATGATACATAGAGCGGCAGTATGAAAAAGTATAGAAATACAAGATATCTGGAGTGCAAAAAAAAAGCTATAAAAGGACATTGCATAGTATGAGTGGTTGGCTGGAAGACCCAGCCACGACCCATCTTCAATGCTCTTACTGAGGGAAGGAGGTTGTTGGCCAAGATCTCGCGATACATGGCCCCATCCATCCTCCCCTCAATACGGTGCAGTCCTCATGTCCCCTTTGCAGAAAAGCATCCCCAAAGAATGATGTTTCCACCTCCATGCTTCACGGTTGGGATGGTGTTCTTGGGGTTGTTCTCATCCTTCTTCTTCCTCCAAACACGGCGAGTGGAGTTTAGACCAAAAAGCTCTATTTTTGTATCATCAGACCACATGACCTTCTCCCATTCCTCCTCTGGATCATCCAGATGGTCATTGGCAAACTTCAGACAGGCCTGGACATGCGCTGGCTTGAGCAGGGGGACCTTGCGTGCGCTGCAGGATTTTAATCCATGACGGCGTAGTGTGTTACTAATGGTTTTCTTTGAGACTGTGGTCCCAGCTCTCTTCAGGTCATTGACCAGGTCCTGCCGTGTAGTTCTGGGCTGATCCCTCATCTTCCTCATGATCATTGATGCCCCACGAGTTGAGATCTTGCATGGTGCCCCAGACCGAGGGATATTGACCGTCATCTTGAACTTCTTCCATTTTCTAATAATTGCGCCAACAGTTGGTGCCTTCTCACCAAGCTGCTTGCCTATTGTCCTGTAGCCCATCCCAGCCTTGTGCAGGTCTACAATTTTATCCCTGATGTCCTTACACAGCTCTCTGGCCTTGGCCATTGTGGAGAGGTTGGAGTCTGTTTGATTGAGTGTGTGGACAGTTGTCTTTTATACAGGTAACGAGTTCAAACAGGTGCAGTTAATACAGGTAATGAGTAGAGAACAGCAGGGCCTCTAAAAGAAAAACTAACAGGTCTGTCAGAGCCGGAATTCTTACTGGTTGGTAGGTGATCAAATACTTATGTCATGCAATAAAATACAAATTAATTATAAAAAAAATCATACAATTTGATTTTCTGGATTTTTAGATTCCGTCTCTCACAGTTGAAGTGTACCTATGATAAAAATTACAGACCTCTACATGCTTTGTAAGTAGGAAAACCTGCAAAATCGGCAGTGTATCAAATACTTGTTCTCCCCACTGTATAGGCCTAACGAATCAGTGTGTGGGCTGGTCTCTCCAATGCCTGGTGTAGACAGCAGAGAGGCCTGAAGGGAATGCTGCGAGCATAGAGGAGCCATTCTGCGTCTGCCGCAAGGGTCACTGCAGGTCAGCAGCCAGGGCCAAAACAAGGAATACTGTATGCATGCATGCAACACATGAGCAAAATGTTAATGGCCCCCCCAGTGGGTCTTCAATGAGAGCTCTGTCTGTCTGTCGCTGAGAGTGGACTGTTCCATGATGCAAAGAGAGGGGGTGTCAGATAGGGAGAATTTCCACGGGGAGTTAATGAGGCAGGGGGGTTTCCTGGGAAGGCCTTAGTCTGAGTCCTGGGAGGAGGGGGTACAGGAGGAGACCGAGGGGGTTGGGGGGAGTAGACAGGATGGGTAGGGTCTGATTGCAGCCGGCCAGTAGGCCAGTCGGAGGGGAAACAGGGGGATATTTTCTCATGACATGGATGAAAGGTCCACCATGAGAGGAAGCCATGTCTGCTCTAACGAGACTGGAGGCCTTGAGCCACAGACTGACCTGGGGCCACGGTTGCCCTCCTCTCTGCTCCAGGCCTTTCTCTCCCTCCACACACTTCCCCTCTTCATTGGGAGCTTCGTGAATGAAAAAACAGGTGGTGCAAGCAGCCAGGGAATGAGGAAGGAAGTCAATGTACTCATGCCGCTGGAAGGAGTCAAAGATGGTGGTCGGTCAGCTGGCAAAGAAAGTGGGGTGAGGTCACGATGCCACTAATGCAAACAAAGCTTTGTCTGGATGGCCTCACACACGAGGCCCAGTGACTGGGTTAGAGAATGGTTTAATACATGACTGATTTACTCATTAAGCTGTGTGCATTCTGTGACCAACTCTGGTGTTCTACATACCAGACATCAAACAACTTTTATCCCCACCCCCCCACCCCACCCACCCCCCTGCTCCTCCTCCTCCTCCTCCTCCTCCTTCTCCTTCTCCTTCTCCTTCTCCTCTGCGTAACAATCTCCAGGGACTAGGTCAGGAAGTGTCATGTTTGTACCAAAAGCAGATTCCATAAATATCAGAGTGAAACTTCAGGGAGGATTGTCTTTTTAACCTTCCCTATGGAACAGCCAGGACCCCCTCCTTCCTATCTCTCACAGCCTCCCCTCCTTCCCATTTCTCTCACAGCCTCCCCTCCTTCCCATCTCTCTCACAGCCTCCCCATCTCTCTCACAGCCGCCCCTCCTTCCCCTCTCTCTCACAGCCTCCTCTCCTTCCCCTCTCTCACAGCCTCCCCTCCTTCACATCTCTCTCACAGCCTCCCCTCCTTCCTATATCTCTCACAGCCTCCCCTCCTTCCTATATCTCTCACAGCCGCCCCTCCTTCCTCTCCCTCTCTCACAGCCTCCCCTCCTTCCGCTCTCTCTCACAGCCTCCCCTCCTTCCTCTCTCTCTCAGCCTCCCTCTCCTTCCAATATCTCTCACAGCCTCCCCTCCTTCCTATATCTCTCACAGCCTCCCCTCCTTACCTATATCTCTCACAGCCTCCCCTCCTTCCTATATCTCTCACAGCCTCCCCTCCTTCCTATATCTCTCACAGCCTCCCCTCCTTCCTATATCTCTCACAGCCTCCCTTCCTTCCTCTCTCCTCCATCTTTACTCCCACAGCTAGACTCCAAGCAGAAACACAACTTCAAAAAGTTAACTCTCTCTGGCCCCTGAGGATTTACAAGCCACAATGTGTTCCCATGCATCTCCACGCTGATCTGATGTACAGTACAGTCCCTGGGGAGGATTTACAATCCTGTTATGTGCTTTTAGTTTCTGAGAATATATGCATCATACAAATCGATGTCATACGTGTAAGTGTATAGACTTACAGTGGAATTATTCCACAATATTTCATATGTGAGAAACATGCATGCCTCAAACAGTTCCTTCATAAGTGAATTATGATGTGCGGTAAAGATAACTTTTTAGAAGGAGTCTGTGTCTCTCCTGTGATGGAGGCATTTAATTTCACATTGCTGTTCTGTCAGTCAGGCTTGAGGCGCTCATTTCCATGGAAACCTTGTGTAAATAACCACTCTGCAAGGGCAGCTACATGCCAGACTAGCCTCTCCTCTCCTCCCACACATCAAGACTACTTCTACTGTAGAACAGGGGGCGTCTAGCCCAAGAGTAGGCTACGTACAGAACACCAGTACAGAGAGGTATAGTAGTGATCCAACGCAGGCTGTCTCAATACTCTCCCATTTCTCCTCTGTCCTCGTCTGTGCACAAATATGTTGCCGTCACCGATAATCGCCTTCAATTCAGAGGCTATGAAGGAAAGCAGTGTTAGACCAATCGGAGCGTCACTTTACAAGTTCCCTATTGAGCTGGGACCAGATACCTAGTCAATGGAGCAGATAGAGTACAGTACAGTCCCATGACCCATGACTCAATCTGGCAGCCAGTTCCTGTGGCAGGCTTTCCTGTCCAACCTCTATTGCTTCCTCCTCTGCTTGCTTGGGCCTGACACACCCCATGCTGCTATATTAACACACACTTCCCCAAAGGTTTAATAGCGATAAAACTTGGGAGCTTCATTTGTCAGCGTGGCGCAGGGGAAGTTGAAGGTGACCCGTTTCTGATACATCCCTAGATTCAAACTGTGATATCAGGAGTAGGATTAAACTTCCTGAGGCAGGGAGGTGTTGTACGGGGAGAGAGGTTGCTGTAGGGGGGGTTCATAACACAATGCAAATCTCTGAAATAAGCCTAATGGCCTCATTACATATTTTGGTAGTGTAGTTAGCATACTGATATAGCTGGCTATAGACTATTTCCTACTTACAAGGACTGATGTTAAAACACGTCAGAAGAATCGTATTAAGACTTAACTTGAGCTTGATGCCAAATTCACCAGGGCATCATGCAAGTTCATGACCTTGAGCTCGGTGGGAGGCACTCTCTAAGTACTAAGCATGATGGGAGCAATGAGGTGAAGAAGGATATCATATCATGTCCTGTCCTTCACACAGACTAAGAGCTCACAGCAGCCCTGTCAACAGCTCACGCTGACAAAGAGTAAAGTACTGCAGACAGGATATACTGAAGGTCTCACTACCTCCAGGGAAAATAAAGTCAGATTTATGGATTTATTATCCTCCCGTCAACCAGTCAGTACTGTTATGTGGCATAAGTCTCTTTTCAAGTGGAATGATAAACACAAGACGGTCACTTCCAACTCCCTGCCAACGTCTACGGGTTTGTTATTGGAGCACAGTCAGTGTTTTGGTGGGTGTAGGGGGGGGAGGTTGAGTTCAGAAACGTTCAGAAGGTTTAGATAGAATGGGAATCAATCAAATCAGGATTGCTTCCTGAATAGTAAAATAACAACATGTCAGCAGAACGGGTACACTGTAATGAGAGGTGTGTGTGTGTGTGTGTGTGTGTGTGTGTGTGTGTGTGTGTGTGTGTGTGTGTGTGTGTGTGTGTGTGTGTGTGTGTGTGTGTGTGTGAGTGTGAGTGTGTGTGTGTGAGTGTGTGAGTGTGTGTGCATGCGTGTCTAATAAGGTCATCTATAAGTCTTTATTAGGTAAATCCCCGCCCTATCTCAGCTCACTGGTCACTATAGCAACACCCACCCGTAGCATGCGCTCCAGCAGGTATATCTCACTGGTCACCCCCAAAGCCAACACCTCCTTTGGCCGCCATTCCTTCCAGTTCGCTGCTGCCAATGACTGGAACGAATTGCAAAAATCATTGAAGCTAGAGGTTCCTATCTCCCTCAATAACTTTAAGCATCAGTTGTCAAAGCTGCTTATCGATCACTGCACCTGTATATAGCCCTTCTGTAAATAGCCCACACTACTACCTCATCCCCATATTTATTTTTGTTATTTTCACAAATCTTGCACTCCAGTATATCTATTTGAACATCATAATTTGCACATCCTTCATTCCTGTGTTAATGATGATAATCTGTAATTTATTTCACCACTATGGTCTATTTATTGTCCTACCTCCTAACCTTACTGCATTTTGCACTACATTTTGCACTCTGTATATAGATTTTCTATTGTGTTTTTGACTATGTTTGTTTACTGTGTAACTCTGTGTTGTTTTTGTCGCACTGCTTTGCTTTGTCTTGGCCAGGTCGCAGTTGCAAATGAGAACTTGTTCTCAACTGACCTACCTGGTTAAATAAAGGTGAAATAAAAAATAAATTAAAAAAATAATGTGTGCTCAAGCATATTAACACGAACCCGTAAAGACTGTGACAAACACACAGGCCATAGACCTTGGGTAATCTGTGGATGATAGGCATCGATTCTGTCACTGGGAATCTATTTCCAATCCAGCCAGGGAACCGAGGGCACACACAGAGCCATGCTTTAGGTCTCCTTCCTACCCTACAAAGGCAGTGAACCAAGGGCAAACACAGCCCCATGCTTTAGTGCTCCTCTCCAAACTACAGAGTGCTGTTCTCTAATCTTTTTACAGAGGTACCTCTAGGTCTGACTGTGGTTGTTGTTTTTAAGAGTACATATTAAATATTCAAATGTAAAAAAAAAAAATGGCTCCCAGACAGTTTAGAACAGATGCCAAGCCAACCGGAAATACCAGAGCCCACTGCCAAAGAGAGAGAGGAAGGGGGCAGGCAGGCAGGCAGGCAGGCAGGCAGGCTGGCAGGCAGGCAGGCAGGCTGGCAGACAGACAGAGACAGAGAGGAAGGGGGCAGAGAGAGAGACAGACAGACATACACAGAGAGAGAGAGAGAGAGAGAGACTTCCTAACCTCCTGCCAAATGTATGACCATATTAGAGACACATATTTCCCTCAGATTACACAGACCCACAAAGAATTCGAAAACAAACCCAATTTTGATAAAGATCCATATCTAGTCGGTGAAATACCACAGTGTGCCATAACAGCAGCAAAATGTGTAACCTGTTACCACAAGAAAACGAAACCAGTGAAGAACAAACACCATTGTAAATACAACCCATATTTATGTTTATTTATTTTCCCTTTTGTACTTTAACTATTTGCCCATAATATGACATTTGAAATGTCTTTATTCTTTTGGAACTTTTGTGGGTGTAATGTTTACTGTTTTTTATTGTTTATTTCACTTTTGTTATTATCTATTTCACTTGCTTTGGCAATGTAAACATGTGTGAATTGTTTGCATTTGATTGTTAGAGTCTATCAATTCCCCATTACACATATTACCAGTAGAACATTTACTGTTAATTCCTATAATTTCTAATCTACAAATGTGTTTGGTTATGGTGGACACGTTGTTTGCAGAGCGCACAACCTATGCTACACTTGTGAGAAACAAGTTTTGGTTTATTTAATTCCATTTACGAGTTTTTTCAATTTAGTCATTGTCTTTTGTTTGGAGCGCTCTTGTAAGTGTTTAGTAAGGACAAGCATCTGATTAAGGCCTGCTTACAAATGTAGGCATATAAAATGTGCCCTTTTGGGGATCTGATACTATTTCTGAGATGAGATGTGGAATGTTTTCTACACCTCAACAGCAAGCAAACAGAGTCTGTTTTTACATCCACTGAAAATGACAATTCCTCAATGTATTTGAAAACTCTTTCCAGCTCTCGCCCTTTTGATAACCACTCAGCCTGAAAGGGAAAAATGTCATGCTCTGATCCAGTGGAAAAGTCATAAAATAGGCCTACCTGATTACTTCTCATCCCTTGCGCAAATAGCCTACAGCTGTGTCTGTCCGGAGCACACTGGTGTGGGAAACTATTTTATACAATGTTGCAAGGAGCTTCAGACCGGACCCAAGTTAATAGTTGATACAACATTTAAAGTCCATTGCAGACAGGCCATGCATAGCCAATGTGATTTATAGTATATTCATTATTATCAGAATATTTTTTTACCTGCAGCCTGCTATGTTTTTATTTGTTGGCTTTGTAGGCTACTTTTACATAGTTGGCAATAGATGTTACTTCTTAGGTTTGTATCATTTTCCTTTGGATAAAATTTTTATTAACCACATGACAATGATTTTGAGATACGAAGACGTTATTATAAATGAAATTAAACTGTTCAACGAAAAAAGTGCATATGTGACTCGTTTCTGGAAAACTAGGCGTATGTTGCGCGTCACTACTTCACAGGAGAGGCATATGAACGTAAACATAAAAAAAAAAACTGTGTATGCCATCTGTAAATACAAATCCAAAAATGTTATTACGAGCCTAGTTGGTTTAGCCATGTAGCACACTTCTGTCAATAACATAAGCTGCTCAGTATGGGTAGGTAATCATTTTTATCACGAATAACTCTTGTTAATGCTCTCCACTCTCCACTTTCTGGAGGACCAAGTTCTAAAATCAGTGGAATGCCTGGTGGAAGCAGAGTATGATAACTAAGGAGATGGTGAAAATTCAGGCATTTGATTATGCGGAAAGAGAACACACAAAGGCTGTTGTATAAAACACCTCCCGAAAACATCTTCAAACTAAGGGCAAACATGGCATCCGTGACAGAGAGGGAGAAGTGTTTATACTTTTTCATAACGACAACGACAAGTTGGATGTCGGACAACAATAGAATGTTCATGATGTCACTGCGACAACTGTATACAGATATCTCGATGGACATAGTATAAACCAGCCTTTAGTCTTGAAATCTTTGGTTGTTTAGTACACTACAGTACTCACTCTGTTTAGCCTCACATGTGAATCCTTTAAGAGATGGGTGGGGCTAAGTTTTAAGAGGGTGTGAACGATAATGAATGCGTTTAGACAAAGAAGGCCTCCAGTAGGTGTACCAAAACATTCAAGGGCCATTTTCTCAAACGTGGTGTTACTAGTTTATCAACTTTCAAGGCAGAATTACTTTCCCATTGTTCTTCAACTGTAGTGTATGATATACTATTTTCTAGTCTCTATTTTTATCCAATGTAAAAAACACAATTTAAAAGTTTGCTACATAAGACCATAACTGGAGACCAACACGCAGCTTAGTAGAAATGGTAAGATAAATTGGCATTCCACATGAGAATGTTTGCAGACTCCTCATGTAGCCTATTACCGGAAACCTCAGGAGAGTAATGGCAGAATCGGCGAAAGCCAGTAGAAGCAGGAGGATGGTTGGGACAGGTTAAGGTTTTTTTTCTTCTGGTTATCTTGATCTCTGGCTCGTCTCGAGTCATTTGTGTCTTATTTCATCGAACACTCAGCTTAAAGCATTAGACAAGCTCAATGCATATATAGTCGATTTTATTAAAACACACTAGTTAGTCAGTGGAGTGTTTGTGGCAGTGAGTCGTTACAGTGGCGAGGTGCATTTCTTTTGTTCCTATGGCAGAGATGCTCTCTCTGCTGTCCTGTTTCAGGCTGAGGATCGAAGGCTGTGAACAACAAGGCCTCTCCAGGACATCAGAGGGGATGAAAATAAAGGCTACAGTGGACTCCCCAGGGATTACCCATAACCATTCAAGGTGCATTCAGCATAGATTCAGCCAGTGTGTGTGTGTTTGTGTGTGTGTATGTAAGCTTGTATTACATGCATGAGTGTGTATACATGCGGGAATGTGTGTGTGTTGCCCACATCTGGACTAGCCCCAGCCCTAGACAACCTCTCCGTGGGAACTACTGCAGTAACAAGCCAAGCAGTATCTTTACAAGGTAGTGAGTCTCCTCTCCTCAGCAGCCTCCTACCTCCACTGTGGAGAACTAGCCAGCTAGTCTGGGGCCAACACAGACAGGTCTCAGAACAACTCTTCTCACAGAGAGGACTATTAAAAGGCTTCATCCACATACTGACTCACAACGTTGCTCTACAGTCACAACACATCTAGAAACTATACTGAACAAAAATATAAAATGCAACAATTTCAAAGATTTTGCCGAGTTACAGTTCATATTAGAAAATCAGGCAATTTAAATAAATTAGTTAGACCCTAATCTATGGATTTCACATGACTGGGCAGGGGTGGCGCCATGGGTTGACCTCGGAGGGCATAGGCCCACCCACTTGGGAGCCAGGCCTACCTACCGGGGAGCTGGCCCAGCCAATTATAATTAGCTTTTCCCCACAAAAGGGCTTTATTACTGACAGAAATACTCCTCAGCACCCTGTCCTTCCCCCTCTGAGGATCCTGCAGGTGAAGAAGCCGGATGTGGAGGTCCTGGGCTGGCGTGGTTACACGTATTCTGCGGTTGTGAGGCGTACTGCGGTTGGACGTACTGCCAAATTCTCTTTAGAATGACGTTGGAGGTGGCTTATGGTAAAGAACTTAACATCAAATTATCTGGAAACAGCACTGGTGGACATTCCTGCAGTCGGCATGCCAATTGCACACTCCCTCAAAACTTGAGAAATGCACCTCAAGGTGCACCTGTGTAATGATCATGCTGTTTAATCATCTTCTTGATATGCCACACCTGTCAGGTGGATAGATTATCTTGACTAAAGGATAAAATGCTCACTAACAGGGATGTATACACATTTGTGCACAAACTTTGAGAGACATACACTTTTTGTACTTATGGAACATTTCTGGGATCTTTATCACTACATGTTGTGTTTATATTTTTGATCAGTGTAGAAGGACTGGAGAGGAGGAAAGGAAACGATGCAGCTACTAAACTAAATGTGCATCATAAAACCCAGACGTAAACAATTGACTAATACATTTAATAACATAGGATTAAAAAAATGTTTGTTGGATCCCTTTGCCACTTTGGACCGTGGACCGAAATGACTCCAGCTGGGCCTGGTAGCTTCAGGGTTTTTAGGCACATCTGCTGAGGAGGGAGGAGAGAGACAGGAGCAGGAGCAGACGTAGGCTACATGTCTGGGTGCTGGCACGGTGTGCGTTACTGCTCAGGTTTGACATGGATCCAGGTACTTCTCTGAGAGAAGCTTAGGGAGAGTAAAAAGGCCTGTTTAAGAAAAATGCCAAGAGAGCGGTGCATCACGGGAGGAGGAATCCTGTTTCTAAAAGTCCTACAAACTAGCAGCCTCAAACAAGTTACTCAACCTGTTGCATTTTGCCTAAGTTTAGAATTAAATCCTATGGACTCACACATTCCTGTATGGGCCCATTGTCTGGGTGGATACTCCTCAGCCTAATCAAGGGCAAAAATAAACATATGTATCTTGTTTGTTCCAGTGAACAGCAATGCTTTATCCCTTCTCATGATCCTGGTGCTCCTCCCAGGATATCCTTTCCACATGAACCACTGACTGGGAGAGTGGGAGCTTCCTGTCTGTCTGGGGCACTGGTAAATCAATCACCATGGGTGTATGGGTGTGTGGGTGTGTGTGTGTGTGTGTGTGTTCAGAGCATTTCAGATCATACTCCCGGGCAGTCTCCTGACCCCTGTCCTCCTCACATTACTTAGCTATGGAAGAAGAGAATTTCAACATGTTGATCTCTTCCAAAGAAAGTTGGACGTAACATTTTTTGGTAGACTTTAAAAATAGAAAAACAGCCACACACTCCCTGATCCCCCTTCCCACACACTCAGCCCCTACTCAACCCTAGCACCAGACCAACCCCCCTGCTCCAAGAGCTACTTGGCTCCAAGAGGATGGAGAATAGGTCATACTGTAGGGGTCACAGTAGCCTCCAGGGGACATTCTTCTATACAGTTACAGTACACTCCCTAAGCAGCACAAGTACTGGAATTAATCATTTCTCCCTGTGACTTCCAACTAATTAAATATAGCACATACGTCCATTTAGTGTCCCTACAGTACTTGGACAGTTGTGGTACAAGCACATGTTCCCTACTCTAGGCTTGACAACAGCCTTTCATTTCATTCATTTGAATGGTTGACCCCGACCGTACAAGCTGTTGATGTTTGTTTTAGAAGACAAAGGGATGGAGAGCTGACCATCTGCTTAGTGAGACTGGGACATATAAATCAATAACGGACGCACATACACACCCCAACCAGCCCTCACTTCCTGTTTGCGTGATGGGAACAGAGCGCTCAGCCACTTGGTCAAAAGACAACTCTCTTATCCACACTGTGACTCAAAGGGGCTTTTCCCAAGAAACCAACTGTAGGGTCCAGGGAGGGAGTGTCCACAGTCACTATCTGTCTCCGCAAGAAAAGCAATTTTTTCACTTTCTCCCCAAAACTCCAAAAGAACAACATGTGGCCAGAACAGGACACGCTCTCAGCAGATTAATTCCATTGCAGTTGGGGCAGATTAGACTTTCATTAGGACTTTGTGTCACAAGGGCCCTTGAACCTCAGCCAATTGAGGGACACAAACAAAAAGCTCCAAAATGGCCTCCCTACCACCTTTAGGGGAGAGGACTGCTCGCTACGTGATGAGGGCTTCATGACTAGCGATAACAAAGACTTAGTATTGTAGAGGGGGCATCAGCTAGAAGACGACGGAGGGGAGAGGGAGAGTGCTGGCAGGGCTGTGGGACCGAAAGGAAGCATGGTTGATTGCAGGGGGGGTTCGATAATTACATATTGCAATACTATTTTAGACAATATTATAATCAATACTTATAATCGATAGTCGGCTGTACCTACGTTATTTTGCATCCTATAGCTTGTTCTCCAGCTTTTTAAATAGTGAGTCAACATTTATTTCCATGACTGATCAAAACACATTTTCTCATGCTTTCGCTTGTCTCTCTGGAGCGTACAATTTGTTCCAGAGAGATTTGATGTTTGGAACATCAAATCACAGTATCGAATTGCAATAGCCTACATACAGAATTGTGTGAATCACAACATTTATCCTGCCACATATGCCACACTTGCCAAATGCTCTCATGAAAGAGGACCACAATGGAAATAAGTTGTAGACTTAAATAAGTTGTAGATCCTTGATGATTCTTAATCAAGTGCATACTTTTGTATGTGTACCTTGTATTAAAATGATCAAATAAACTAAACTAAAAAGCAATACAAATCGTATAAAATCAGCACCTAAGTATCTTACTTATATCCTAATGTGAGGTCCCTGACAATTCCCAGCCCGAAACCAATGCATATTTCTCAGGGTGTTGACTACACTATCATGATCTGTCAGATTGAGACTAACCCTCTCACAGCAGCTGAAGTCAGTCTGCGCCTGGGATCTGATTCTGATTTATTCTCCCCGTTTCTGCTCTAGCAGACAGCAGTGGGTTAGGCTACACTATACAGGGAGGGAGGCGCACAGCCAGGAAAAGCACAAAGAGGGAGGCTGGCCTCAAACTGAACAGCACAGCAAGTCCTTCTTTGTTCTATTTCAGAATTTACCAATAAACAATGCAGAAAATTCCGGAGTGAGGAAGAGTGTGAGGGGTTCTGCAGTGCTACCATGTCACCGTTTTGTGAGAAAAGCACATTTTGGGGGAACGGATCATTTCCCCAGTGTTTTTCAAAGTCTCTCCAAGGCGCCTTATTTCTCATGACCCGAGGTTCTTCTCTGTGTAGCTTATAGACAGGTTTGCTAAGACAAGCTTGTGCCTTGCTATTCCATGTCCTCCTATGGGGACAGCCGAAGAACCCTTTTGTAAAAAAAAAATTATAAGAGTGGAGGCTTTTCACCTGTGAACTAAGATTGGCCCATTTGATGCCCACAAGCTTCAAGAACCAATTATTCCGGGCTGTAGGTCAGATACAAAAATCAAGAGGAGCAGTTTGGTGTTGGGTGACAACAGAAATGGCCATGAATTTGTGTGACCATTACATAAACCTAGTTATTAGGCACAGAGTCTCCTTCATGTTTCAGAACACTGCATGACCCTGACTGCAATCAGACCACTGTGCGCCCCCTAATCAGGGACAAGCCCTACCACACTACACACACACACACACACACACACACATAAACACAGACACACAACACACTTGCAAGTATACAGACACACATAATTGCACACACACAGAACCCAAAACACACCCTTTTCACCGCTCCGCAATAATCCACTATTGCACTGGAACTGTAACATAACTGTCTTACCAACATACATCACAAACATCCAGTCCACAATGTTACAAACAAAGACTTGGCTCAGAGCACTGTGGTTATGCGTAGCTGTTGGAAAATTCTCAGATAGGAATATAATTTCCCCCAAAAAATATTGATACATAACCTACGCAGCAGTATAACTATTTGCAGATGACTGAACAAACATGATACAATGTCTACTGTTCTTGAGTGGTACAGGACATGGTGAACCCACAAACACTGTTTATAGCAGCGTAATACACAGAAATCATCACAAACGGATTTAAATTCCAACTGTTGCAAGTTGCATGTTAGCATGAGGAGGGTGTGGCCCATCTTCTCTAACCCTCATGTGATTAAAGAAAGAAGTCTGGAGTTGTACAGCCTTGACCACACTTTATCTTTGTCTGAACTGGACAGCAGTTCCAGAACAGTAGCCTGTTCACACAAACACAGACACTACTTATATCAGCATGCAAACATAGTGTTTGAAGCACACACACACACACACACACGTAAACATACACACTTACATACGTATCTACCCTCACATAAGATCAAATCCAGGCAGAATGCCCTTCTTATATAAAACCAACGAGGAAGCAGAGCATAAAATACAAGATTAGCCTCAACAGCTTTCATTTGATATCAACCGGTTGGCTGCACATATCAAGGTGACATTTCTACACCAAGCCCAGACACCCACAGGAAAGCATGGCTGAAACCTAAAGGTCTGTAAGGAGAGGAAGAAACATGGCAAGCAGAGCCTCATAAAACCTGCTTCAATCCGTCAGAGCTGTGGTACGTTCGTCACTAACTTTTCCCAACAGAACATTTCTATTCGGTAATTGTTTTGTTTTTTTACTTGGGGAGTTTTCTGTTACTCCACACAAAAAAACACACAAAAAACACACTGGACTTGGATTGAAGTGTGCTGTGGAAACAATGAGAGACTGTTAAGAGTCTGGGCCACTCCATAGGTTGGGCGACCTGTAAACGAGTTGTGTGGGAACTGGGAGGGAAATGTGGTTGTTTATTAGGCCTAGTTACAGATCATCATCAGACAGTTCCAGAGTTTCAACACCCATCCTGCTAAAACATGAAACAACCTTGGCATTGGTGAATCACTACACCAAGTTAACACACTGACTTTGCACACACCCACACCAACGAGTGTGATGTGTTGGGAGGGTTGGGACCAATTCACCCCTACCGTATAGAAGAATCAGCCAGTGGGTTGCCTCTCTAGAAGTTGTAGGTATGAATGGGATGTCCATCTAGGTGGTAAGGGGAGGAGTGATTGGGGGTAACTTACATCCAGGGACTCCCGGCGTAGGCACTCTGTGTTCCTCAGCCAGCAGCGGCTCAGCTCACTCAGCTCCAGGATGGGCTGCACCTTCAGCCTCACCGTGTCCCCAGACTGACGGATCATCTCCACAATCTCGTCCCTGGTCTTGTTCTCCACGTTTCGCCCATTGATCTCCACCAGACGGTCTCCCGGCACCAGCCCCAGAGCCAGGTCCTTAGTGCCGGCCCCGGGCTCTGCGAAGTGCACCACCCTCCGGTAGACCCCTCCGTCAGCTCCGCGGTCCAGCATGGTGGTGCGGCGCAGGGAGAAGCCAAAGTCGCCCGTGTTGCGGCGCTGGAGCTCCAGCTCCCGAGGCTCCGGAGACTGTGGAGGGATGACGGCCGGGAGCCTCAGGTCAGCAGGGAAGGTCTTGTCCACCACCTCAGGGATGCTGGCCTTCTTGACCGGCACTGGCCAAGGTGCTGGCCGGACCCCCACCCCCGGCTTCGGCTGCTGGAGGCTGTGCTTGTGCTGCGGGTCGAAGACCTTGTTCTCCACCTGCGGGGACGGAGCAGCTGAGTTCTGTCCCGAGGGCGTGGAGGTCTCCGAGGGGCTCTCCTCTTTGCTCCTCTGGGAGAAGGAGAAGCGCTTCATGACCTGAGAGGAGTTGTGCTTGGCCATTGAGCCAAAGTGGGCCACGCGGTCTCGCACCGAGCCCCGGTCCTTGTCCAGACCGCCACCCCCCTCGCCCTTCAGGTCGTCAGTGGAGCTGGCAGCGCTCAGGCCGTCTGCGTCCAGCACCATGCTACTGCGGTTGCTCAGGCCATCAGACTCAATGTCAGTGAGGCTGAGCTCGTGGCTGCTGGCCACCTTGATGGGGATGGGGTTGGAGATCTCCAGCTTATTCTTGGAATCCCGCTTGGACTCCCTCTTGAGGTTGAAGAAGCCACGCCTCATGCTCATCTCCTCCAGGCTGCGCAGCTCCGCCGCAGACATCCTCTCCTTCTTCCCTCCATCCTTGTCCTTTTTGATCAGGCTGAACATGGTGGTGTGCCTGCTGTGTTGCTCCACACAGTCGGTCGTCCTACCAGTTTGGCTCGGTTTCCTCAGGCAAGGGGGAGCTTTCCATACAGAAGCAGAGGTCCAGTTGTTTTTTTGTTTTTGGGGGGGAAGGGGGGCGGGGGGGTCCAGTCTTTTGTAACCACCAAAAAAGGGATTAAGCTGCCACTAATTCAAATGCCCTGAGGGAGAGAAAAAACACCTTCAGTCAATCTTCACATCTGGCATGAGAGAATGAGTAACAGATCTTATTACGTTTCATGAATACAATTAGATCACACACTATAGATCACTCCCATTGCAGAGGACGAGAGGGGAATTTGTCACAGAAAATAAATAACATTTAGCATTTTTAATAAACACCTTTTATTTTTTATTTTTCTCCTAACCAAACATCTTCAAATCAAATCACATTTTAGTGGTTACATACACACATTTAACAGATGTTATTGCGGGTGTAGCAAAATGCCTTTTGAGTAGGACTATAGACAGAGCGACCCATGACTTAACCTTTTGCAACAGTCCATTAGCATGCCACACAAAGCACTAGCCACTTATTTGAACATGGAAAAAAACATTACACACATCACAACCAAGGAACAGTTTAAGTGATCTTGGCAAAAGAGACAACATTCCTAGCCTCTATTAGAGGTGCGTTTGCCAAAACCTCAAAAATCAAGAAAGATATTTTTGCCAAAGACATTGTCGACATACTGCAGAAGGCAGCACATTCCCAAAATCTGGGTTTTATTACTATTTTCCTGCCTCAGGGGTGCTATGCAGACCCCCCTCTCCATGGTGTACTGTAGCATAGCACGGAATCCCTAACATCCTAAGGCTTTATACGCAAATAATGTAGACCTATGCTATATTTCATATGTGTAAATCACAGTCAATATAAGCCAAAGCCCAACTTGGCTTAAACCTACCTCCTCTACCTGAGTGATAGCAGATATGTTGAATGTGAAATAACCTAGCCTAACTGTTGTTCCAGTGAGGGAAGGGGGCGCTCAAAATGGGTCAGAATGCACACAGTCCCACTCTGGTAGTCAATGGGTTGAAACTTTGTTGTCAAAGTTCCAGTTCTATCTGACATTCCCAGAGTTCCCAGCAGCAGGAGACCCCTACATCTAAACAAGCCTCTAACAAGGGGCCAGATTCTTGCCCCCCAAAACAAACAGGAAGCAAGGCACTTTCAGGATTAGCTATAAAATGGTCTGGAGGACAACAATAGACAGAAAAAGTGTAATAAAAATGTTCCTCCATGTAGAAGAAAATGACATTCTAACAACAAGCATGATGGACATACCCTAGCTATGTGAATATACTGCACAATACGTCTAAGCTTTTTTCATGTCTAATAATGGGCTTGGCAGCTACCACCACATGCTGTTAAAAATATACTGGTATATTTTACATCACTTTACATCAGTCACCCTTCACAGGAGGTAGGCTACTAAAGGTTGGGTTAAGTAACCTAGCTTAATAAAGACAGTTAATTATTACATCATGAATAAGAAGATATATTGATTGAAATGGATTATTAATAATGATAGTCACATATAGCTCACTATTTGTTATCTATTTCGTCAGCAAAAAATGTCATAGAACCATAGTTGCATGAAGCTGCCAAACAGCTTCATTATCAGCTGACAGGTTGCATACACTTGGTTATAGCTAAGATCGCTTGTTGTTGCTACAGATGTTTCTTCCCACCACCGCAGGGATGCTATGGGAACATACTTTGCCACTTACATCAAGGCTTTTTGTTACAACAATGAATTACCCGCTGAAATACCAGGCACGCTCCACTAAACTAGCGAGTGAGGTGTCATCGTTCCCCATTCACTCAATGGACAGGGGAGGCAAAAAACGAGAAAGCTATTAGCTAGCTGATGTCATATTGGGAATTATAATGTTTTAGAGGCCATTATTATTTACTATAACTGTAAAGTATTTCCCTCTAAACCTGGCTGTCACAGAAAAGCCCTGACTACTAAGATTTCATTGAGAAATTTTCAAACTACCAATACGCCTTTAGTTAGCTTGCACGATTAGCTGGCAACCCAATCCTGTTCTTTGCCAACATTAATTATGGTGTAGCCTATCAGCTAGGCTAACTGCTACTGTCCTGGGAAAATAGTTTGGTATTTGAGACATCTTATCTATAGCTATCTTGCTAAGCCATTCTGCTTTCAACGTTTAGCCCAAATTGGTGCATTGATTCAATCTTGGTGAAATGATGGATGACTCACCGTTTTCAGTGTTCTTCCTCTGTGTCGGTGGTTTGACACTGGTGTGTTCGAAGCGGAGGCAGCTGTTTTGATGGGATGCAGCTCGCGCTAGAAAGCAGCTCCGATGACTGTATATGATTAGCTAGATGGCTGGTTACAGCGTGCATGCAACATCACTGAAAATCTATCGAATAGTGATTCCTGCTGGCCAGTTGGGTTAATTGCAAGTTGGACAGAGGATGAACTGCTTTTAGATTATGACTCTATGGTGATCGATTTTTATTGGTTGCGGTTGCATTTGATATTTTCTGGGTAAAGTATTAATACATATACAGTTAATAACCTAGGAGTGACTGATTTGTTTATTTGGGGTTTTTTCAAACAAGCACTATTAGGCACCATTTGGTACCAGGTTACCAATACTTTTATCACCGGCCCTAGCTTTTTGGGGGCCTTAAGCAGAATCCTGTTAAGGGTCCTCCTCGCATTATGCATGGTAGAGTCATAAACTATAAGTTATACCAAACTTTATTAAATAGTAGGCTTAGGCTTCTTTGAAGCTTACGTCTCCACTGTAAGATGCAGGATATGAATATGCCAGAGAGTTACTCCGTTACTGGTAAGGCAGCGTTGCTAAGGGAAATAGCTCTTTGTGTGATGATGTACCTTGACCTATGTGAAAGAGAGGACCCTTGGATTCTGTACACTCACAAAGGAGTTTGAAACAAGCTGAAGTTTAGGTTTGGACAATTTCCTATATTGTCTAGTAAATGTTCATGCTGATCATGATGTCATCGTCATAGGTGAAATTTTTGCATTTTGTATGTTTAATGGTAGATTGAGTTTCAATAGTGGAAGCCTTGTTCCCTATGGCCACCCAAGGATGGATTGACTCTTCCTCAGGACAGATACCCCAGGCACCTGTTAACTCCGTAGAGGCGCCTGGCCATAATGTTGTCTACACCCCACCCACGAGCCAGAGTCCCATTACCACCAGGCTTTGTGCCCCCTCAGGCTCCTGTGATGATGCCTGCCCCTGCTGGCTTAGGACAGGCGATCGTGACCGAGGCCATGACATTGGTGCCACATGGCCATAATACTTCCCACCCAGCATACACAAGCCCCAGAGTCCCTCTATCCCCAGGCCTCTACCCCGCCCCCATGATTCCCGGAGTCCCACTACCCCCAGGCTTTGTGCCCCCTCAGGCTCCTGTGATGATGCCTGCCCCTCTCAGACCACTATCCTGCCCTCCAGGACTGGAATACCTGACTCAGGTCGACCAGCTCCTCGTCCATCAGAAAGTGAATCTGGCTGAAGTGGTTCTGGGCTGGGAGATGAATATTAACTACATTGTAAAGAACAGTGACGGGCAGCAAGTGTTTGCTGTAGCAGAGGAGAACGACTGCTGCTCTCTACAGTTCTGCGGCCCAGACCGACCTTACACACTTCACATCCAGGACAACCTGGGACAGGAAGCGATGACCCTGATTCGCCCTTTGAGGTGCAACTCCTGCTGCTTCCCCTGCTGCCTGCAAGAGCTGGAGGTGCAGAGTCCCCCTGGTAACCCCATAGGATATGTGATACAGGACTGGCACCCTTACCTGCCCAAACTCACTGTAATGAACGAGAGTAGAGAGCCCCAGCATAAGATCCAGGGGCCATGTGTTGTCTGTCAATGCTGTTCAGATGTCTCTGGATGAGACAGTGGTGGTGGGGCAGATCAGTAAGCAGTGGGTTGGATTCCTGCAGGAAGCCTTCACAGATGCAGATAACTTTGGAATCTCCTTCCCCATGGACCTGGATGTGAAGATGAAGGCAGAGTTGCTGGGAGCCTGCTTCTTCATCGACTTCATGTACTTTGAGAGAAGAAGATGAGGCAGATCACATTCCCATCCCTATGGGTGACATTTTCTGCCCACTGAACAACACTAGGATTAAAATGAGACAAAAACTGTGTCAATTGAGGATGCTCAACGTAAATTATGTTGAAATGTGAAGTTAATAGAATGTTGAAGGCATAATCTGGGACATTACCTGCTGCATTTATTCACTGAAAAGAGGTCCAAAAGATAGTGGGTTACTATGTTCTGTTGTCCTTTGTTTGCTAAATCATAAGTTGTCAACTGAAAGTGTGTTATTTTATAATAAATAACACACTTTTTTTATTTAACCAGGCAAGTCAGTTAAGAACAAATTCTTATTTACAATGACGGCCTACCTTCAGGGTCAGCCCCTGGATAAAATTAGGGTTAAGTGCCTTGCTCAAGGACTCACCTTGTCGGCTTGGGTATTGGAACCAGCGACCTTTAAGTTACTGGCCCAACGCTCTAACAGCTAGGCTACCTGCCTTGGATCCTGAGCCTATGTACCCTGAGATCATTCTTGGCAGTGGCTTCACCTTGCACCACACAGTGCAGAGAATTTGGTACCTGCCAGAAGCATCCAGGTTGTCCTGGATGTGAAGGGTGAAAGGTCGGTCGGGGCCGCAGAACTGTAGAGTGCAGCAGTAGTTCTCCTATGCTACAGCAAACACTTGCTGCCCGACACTGTTCTTTACAATGTAGTTGTTATTTATCACCCAGCCCAGAACCACTTCAGCCAGATTAACTTTCTGATGGACGAGGACCTGGTTGATCTGAGTCAGGTATTCCAGTCCTGGAGGGCAGGATAGTGGTCTGAGAGTGGCAGGCATCATCACAGGAGCCTGAGGAGACACAAAGCCTGGGGATAGAGGGACTCCGGGGCTTGTGTATGCTGGGTGGGAAGCATTATGGCCATGTGGCACGAATGTCATGGCCTCGGTCATGATCGCCTGTCCTAAGCCAGTGCCAATCAATCCCAAGACCTTGGGTGGCCATAGGAACAATGCACTTTCACTTCTGAAATGACGTAACCAACACTCAATGTAATTACATTTTTCTAAAGAAAGAGAAATACAAAACAAATAATTTAGGAATATGTTTTTACAGATCATTTGTAATAATCCTTCATTTCAACAATAATAATTTAGTGTAGCACAGCATGCCCAACTAGACCAGCTAACTTGTATAGGCATAGGCCTACCTGCTTTGATTTAATGTATTATTAGTGTCTTGCATCTTCAGGATGCCCAGCTCACATGGCAATGGGCTTATAAAACACTGTATTCATGATTCAGTGTGTTAAACAATTTTTTTGCAGTAGCAAAAAAAAATGAACATACGTGTTTGTCCCGAAGTGTTCTGATGTGGATGACAAACGCAATAATTTTTATTATCTCCAACCTAGCCTACAGCAAGGATTTTTTTAAAGAGCTCTGGATGTGTTTCCTTAGTAACCTTACTAGCTATATGTACATTCTCCAGTCAAATGTATGTTTTAACAGCTACACTCCGAGTAGTTTCATGATGAAAATGAATAGGCTGAATGACTGATGTATGAGTTTAAGGTTCTGCTGACCGGTGACCAGCTACTCTTCACTTCCGTATGCTGTGTGGGTGTACAAAGGACCTTTGGTACGCTCCAACACAATATGGGGGGTGATAAGTGCCGGAATTAAGCCTTGTGAAGATACTGATACCTCTCATGAAGTCACCTAACGTCTTCCTAGCGCCATAAAATTCCGCCATGAATTAACATGGACTGTCAGCGGAGGCCAGTTTTTTCTAATGCCCCATTCACATTAAATGTATGCACTCGGAAGGCCCCCTAGTTGCTGAAGTCTCTGTTGAGAAACGGACCCGTCATACTTTGCGTCGTCTTCGCTGCAGCCAGAATCCGTTCACATAACCGGAAGTTACCAAATCACAGCAAAAAATCTAAATAAGTGGTAGTACATATCATCCATTCCTACAAACATGTTAAATTTCAGTAGAACATAAATATGACGACATGTGAATAATATTACACTATTGTAGTTTTCTGTTTTATACTAAAACGTTTGTGATAATGATGGTTATAATTACATGTTCCATTATTAAATAATGTTCCCATGTTTTTACGTTTCTTGTGATAATAAAAGTGATGGTTATAATGACTTAATCATTTATTAAATAATGTTCCCATCTAAAACGTATATTGTGATAATATTGCTGGTTATAATTATTGGTCCTTTCTTGAATAATATTCCCATTTTATTCTAAAAAGTATCTTGAGATATTGATAGAATTTAATGTTCCTTTTTTAAATAATGTTATTGCATTCGTGTTTATTTTATATTTTCAGATATATACAGGTTTATTACGGGTCTCGTCCCGTGTATTGGACTAAACCAAATAATACAATGTGGGTTCCTACCATCTGGCTACATTCTCCCCTGCCACAACGGTCAACGTCCTCGGTGACCTAAGTTAAGTTTCTTACCTCCCTTACAGCTTCTCTGAAAAATCTAGTACCCAAACTGGCAATAATCTGAGACAACATTTCTGGACTCAATGAAACTGCATTACTACAAACTGACTTGGGGACATTAAACGGATTAGAGTGCACTCCAGCATTTGCTCTTGCACTTCTGCGAGGGGCAGGAATAGGAACTTTAACATCCGATTCCTCCACAGACTCCTCCTCTCGCAATTGATCTTGAGCATCTCGCTCCCCAATCACATTGCCATGTATTTTCCTCCCGGAAAAATAACTGTCATCTGCAGTAGTCACATATCCTGTGTCTTCCTGATCGGGTACTCTGGGATAGGAGACTTCCTCTACAACTACAAACTCTGGCTCTGCAGGTTCTGGCAAGGACTCAAGAGGAACAGCACCAGTAGTTACAGGTGTACTGTTATTTACTCCTCTCTTTCTGGGAACAGGCACAGGACAGTCTCCCACACATGGCCTTAGATTAGCTCTGTGAACCCTATGCACAGGTCCACCCTCCAGTGGCTCAACTGCATGTGTAGTACCCTGCACCTCGATCACTCTGTACAACGTAGGACCCCAAACATCCTCAATCTTGTTTCTTCCCTTTGGTCTGTAGCCTAAGCATACCAACTGGCCTACATCAATGGGTGGACAGTACACTTTGTCTTTGCGCAACTCAATTCTCTCTGCCGCCTTCCGTTCTGTATACTCCCTGGCCCGTGCGTGTGCTTCATTCAACCGCTCTTGGTGGACAACTAACCAGTCGTGTTTGTTATCGAGCACCTGCTCCTGCCCCAATAAAGCATCAACAGGGAGATGGGGATGAACCCCAAAAAGCAGGTAATATGGTGAGTAGCCTGTGGTTGAATGGGGAGTCACATTGTATGCATACACCAACTCAGGTAGCTGTTCAGGCCAATGGCGCTTCTTTTCTGGAGACAGTGCGCGCAGGAGATCGTGAAGAGTCCTATTAAATCTTTCACATTGAGCATTCCCCTCAGGGTGATGGGGTGTTGTGTGGGTGCGTGGAGCCGGCGCTGGAGGCACCTGCCTGGGTGCACGCACTGGAGGTCGGGTGCAGGGAGCCAGCACGGGACGTACCGGACTGGGGAGGCGCACCGGAGGTCGGGTGTGTGGAGCCGGCCCTGGAAGCACCTGGCTGGGCGCACGCACTGGAGGTCGGGTGCGTAGGGCAGAGCAGAGGTCCGGACCCGGACTGGGCACCGGTGGAGTGGACTGCTCTGGCTCGGGAGTGAAGCAGCCAGCCGGACCCGGACTCGGCACCGGTGGAGCGGACTGCTCTGGCACGGGAGTGGAGCAGACGACCGGACCCGGACTAGGTACCGGTGGAGCGGACTGCTCTGGCCCTGGAGCGGAGCAGACGACCGGACCCGGACTGGGCACCAGTGGAGTGGACTGCTCTGGCTCGGGAGTGGAGCAGACGACCGGACCCGGACTGGGGATGCACACCGTGGGCACCTTTCTCTCCAGCTCCGTCCTCTCGCTCTGGCACTCTTCCTGATTTCGCCTACACAGCTCCACTATACTCCTATATACTCCCGTCAGATATGCCTCTTCACTCGTTTGCTCCTTTCCTCTTGCCCCCCAATGGTACTTCGGCCTCACCATATTCCACCTGTGGAGTGGTACTGGTTCCTCCTTCTAATGACCAGACCATCCCCATAGCCCCCCCCAGAAAGATTATTGGGGTGGCTTTCGGGCTTTACGCCTTCTTGAGCCCCGTTCACGACGCTGTCCTCCCTCTCTCTCCCGAATAGCGCTGCTTGGTCCCTTCTTGGTTCATTCTGTCACGATCGGGTGTTACGACAGACCAAGGCGCAGCGCAGAGATAGTTCGACATTACTTGAATTAAGTATTACATACAAATTACGAACTATACAACAGAAACAATGAATACTGTCACGACCCCTATTCCCTGAGTCTGTTTTTGTGTCTGTCTTGTTTGTTATTGTCTGTCTCATTGTACCGGGGTCAGTTGCCTAGTTACAGATGAGTGGGCGGGGCTACATACAGTGGGGAGAACAAGTATTTGATACACTGCCGATTTTGCAGGTTTTCCCACTTACAAAGCATGTAGAAGTCTGTAATTTTTATCATAGGTACTCTTCAACTGTGAGTGACGGAATCTAAAACAAAAATCCAGAAAATCACATTGTATGATTTTTAAGTAATTAATTTGCATTTTATTGCATGACATAAGTATTTGATACATCAGAAAAGCAGAACTTAATATTTGGTACAGAAACCTTTGTTTGCAATTACAGAGATCATACGTTTCCTGTAGTTCTTGACCAGGTTTGCACACACTGCAGCAGGGATTTTGGCCCACTCCTCCATCCAGATCCTTCAGGTTTCGGGGCTGTCGCTGGGCAATACTGACTTTCAGCTCCCTCCAAAGATTTTCTATTGGGTTCAGGTCTGGAGACTGGCTAGGCCACTCCAGGACCTTGAGATGCTTCTTACGGAGCCACTCCTTAGTTGCCCTGGCTGTGTGTTTCGGGTCGTTGTCATGATGGAAGACCCAGCCACGACCCATCTTCAATGCTCTTACTGAGGGAAGGAGGTTGTTGGCCAAGATCTCGCGATACATGGCCCCATCCATCCTCCCCTCAATACGGTGCAGTCGTCCTGTCCCCTTTGCAGACAAGCATCCCCAAAGAATGATGTTTCCACCTCCATGCTTCACGGTTGGGATGGTGTTCTTGGAGTTGTACTCATCCTTCTTCTTCCTCCAAACACGGCGAGTGGAGTTTAGACCAAAAAGCTCTATTTTTGTCTCATCAGACCACATGACCTTCTCCCATTCCTCCTCTGGATCATCCAGATGGTCATTGGCAAACTTCAGACGGGCCTGGACATGCGCTGGCTTGAGCAGGGGGACCTTGCGTGCGCTGCAGGATTTTAATCCATGACGGCGCAGTGTGTTACTAATGGTTTTCTTTGAGACTGTGGTCCCAGCTCTCTTCAGGTCATTGACCAGGTCCTGCCGTGTAGTTCTGGGCTGATCCCTCACCTTCTTCATGATCATTGATGCCCCACGAGGTGAGATCATGCATGGTGCCCCAGACCAAGGGAGATTGACCGTCATCTTGAACTTCTTCCATTTTCTAATAATTGTGCCAACAGTTGTTGCCTTCTCACCAAGCTGCTTGCCTATTGTCCTGTAGCCCATCCCAGCCTTGTGCAGGTCTACAATTTTATCCCTGATGTCCTTACACAGCTGTTTGATTGAGTGTGTGGAGTCTGTTTGATTGAGTGTGTGGACAGGTGTCTTTTATACAGGTAACGAGTTCAAACAGGTGCAGTTAATACAGGTAATGAGTGGAGAACAGGAGGGCTTCTTAAAGAAAAACTAACAGGTCTGTGAGAGCCGGAATTCTTACTGGTTGGTAGGTGATCAAATACTTATGTCATGCAATAAAATGCAAATTAATTATTTAAAAATCATACAATGTGATTTTCTAGATTTTTGTTTTAGATTCCGTCTCTCACAGTTGAAGTGTACCTATGATAAAAATTACAGACCTCTACATGCTTTGTAAGTAGGAAAACCTGCAAAATCGGCAGTGTATCAAATACTTGTTCTCCCCACTGTACATCCTGAGCCCGTCAAGCCTTCCTGATCACTACGCACCTGTTCCAGATCTACGGTCATCACTATTTAAGAGACGACCTGACATCCAGTCCCCGCCGGATCGTTAAGTCACATAGTATGTGTAATCTGCGTACCAGCCATCTGAGTCCGAAATTAGTACCAGTTGTTAACTTTTGCTTGGTTGCCTTATACCCTGCTCAGTATCCCCGTCTGTACTGTTTAGGAATCCTGCCTGGATATATTCTTCATCACGCTGCACTCTACTCACCTCTTCCTCCACTCACCTGGGATATGGATTCGAACTAGCACGCCACACGGACCACTTATCTGCCACCTACCTGGATACTCAATCACCAGCCTACCAAACCAACTCCCTATTCAACCACCTCCTCATCAACATTTCCCTATGATCACTCTTCAATAAATATCACCATATACTTACGTTGCCCGGTCTGCGTTTGGGTTCCTATCACAAATCCTGACAGAATACAATGAACGTAAACACACTTACTTTAACAGACATGTAGATAATGAACCACACCTAGGGTGTGGAACATACAAACATATGTAGCTCTCTCCCGTGAGTTTTCAGACCCCTTGCATAGACTGTGGCTACAGAAAACGTGGGTACGTGTACTGTATCCCTACCAGCTATCCGAGCAACTGGAGCCTTTCCAATGACATCACATTTTTGTACTCGCTGAAAACCTTATCTCCAATCAGAATCCAACTCTCCACCTAGACTTGAGTCAAACTCAGCTTGTACAAGTTGTCTACATCTGCTGGTAATATTCATTCCAAGGATACCTGGTACAGTAGTTTGTGATTTGCGAGGTTCCTTGACTACCAAAAAACCACACCCAGGTATAGTCATCCCCATAATTTCTATGTCTAACTCAAAATAACCTAGATAGGGGATGTCTAGCCCATTAGCTGCAGTTATCTTAAGCCACCCCGCTGTAGAATGTATGTCTTCATCCTTTCCCATTAAGTGTTCTCTGAAGAAGGACTCTGTGATAGTGCTCACTTGGCTCCCAGTATCCAGCAAACAGTTAGCAGCAACTCCGCCAATCTTTAGATCTATGACTGGACATTTGCCTACAGCACGCTCAAAAAACCTGTCACGACTGCAAGTACTATTGTGTGAGCCTACAGGTTTCCCTCGTATTGCCTGACTCTTAGCAACCGAGGGCGCTGGTTTTCCTGCACACCAGCAGCAGGTGGGGTAATGGACCCACTCACGAATCTACCCTTCTTTGTGATCTGTTTAGACATGTGCCCCACCCCTTTACACTTAAAACAAATGGGCTGCCCATCATCGGTAAACTTAGGTTTGAGGCTAGGTTTCCCACCTGTATCATTGCTAGCCTTTTCCTTGTTCAGAATAAGTCCCCTGACTGCATTTGTCAATTCCCCAATGGCCTTACTCTGCTCAGTCACCACTTTCAGAACATCTTCCAATGAGACAGCTGGTTTCTCCTTTACTTCAATGGCAGCACACTGAGAATCCTTGCCTGTCTTGTCACCTGTCACGTTCTTAGTCTTGTCAGTCTTATTGTTACAGGGCTGATCCTCTAATGACCAGGTGATGGCTTCCTCACGTACATCAAACAGAGTAGCCTGAGGCCTCTTTCTCACTAACTTCTGCAGCTCTCTTTTGAGCGCGGGATTTATAACACCCTCAATGAACTGATTTCTGACAGTTTTATCAAATGTATCCTCAGAAACAGTATCCTGTTCTTGCCTGAGTACGGAGGTAAGTATCTGAGAGAGTGCATGTGAATAATCACAGAAACCTTCTCCCTCTCGCTGATGACGGCCATAGAATGTGTGTAAGAGCTGAGAAGCACTGAGCTCTGTATAAGCCAACCTTAAATATGTCAAAATATCACTGGGCTGCTTGCACTCCCCACCCATGCGTAACCTAATTTCCTTTAGGGCTGAGCCCCTCAACAGAGACAGTATGAAATCTAGTTTCAGTATTCTGATTTCTAGCTCTAACTGCACAATCAACCTCCTCAATGAATTCTTCCACTGGGCGACCATCTTTTGAGACATCACCACTTTAAGGCTGGATCTGTCGCTCTCTAGGTACATACACATAAGACCTGGTAGATGCATTACCTAGAGCGGAAATAGTTGCCATTGCTTCATCATGTTTTCTACTTAACTCTGCCAATTGTGACTGTAAGTCCATTACAGGGTTACACTTGTCTTCTGATGACGCTGACATTGTATGAATTACTCAGTTCAAGGATATACTGTAGAATGTAAACAGTCTCTAAAATGTGCTGGATCAATGTAGATGGTCCTCCACGTTGATCTGTGATGGTCCACGGCGTTCTCTGGATCCCGGCAGTCCGGTACTGAAGCTCCACAGCTATTCCAGGCCTCTCCATCCGTTCTCAGATCCCCTCACACGTCGTTGTCCGCTCTCTTTCACCCTGCAGCACTCTTCACCACTACCGTTTATGTATTTAACTCTCCTATTCAAGCTATCAGAACCCCACTCCTGGTACCAAAATGTGTAGCCTGGTGTAAAGTACCACTACAGGACACAAATTAATTTGGGGGTAATTTATTCTGTTGAAGCTTGTTCAGGTGATAATACATTTGTTTATATAAAATGTAAATTAGATGCTGTACAACAAAAACGGTAGTGGCTGTATTGTAAAATTAAAACAAGAAAACAAGTACACATTAAAATAAGATCAAGATACAATATGCTGTGCTGAAGCCAAAGTGTATACTTTAGAAGCTCTTTACACTTCAGACACGCTTACAAATCCACAGCTTCATATTCCTAGCCAAGCTTTCAGCCTTGTTGTGCAATCTGAAACGTTTCATAACTTTACATTAACATCGGGTCACAAATATATCAAAATAACATTTATACTCGGCAAATGTTGCATTATGTGGTTATATTAAAGTACAAATGTTAAATTAAAACAATATTTACCGACATACATCCAACAGAAAACCGCACGATGATTAATGAACGATCTCTCGTGTACTACGCCTGTCTTCCTCACCGACGCAAGTATTTTCCCTAATTCCTTGCGGAAATTAAATATTGCCACCTAGTAGACTAAACCAAATAATACAATCAGAATCAGAATCAGAATCATAAAGAGCTTTAATGCCAAGTGTGCTTGCACACACAAGGAACTTTTCTTGGTACTGAAGCTTCCAGTGCACAAATACAAATACAACAAGAAACATATTAATACAAATTCTAAGAATAAAATATAAATATTAAAATATTAAAAATATATATAAAAGTCTAAGGTCACAGTTTTTTTTTTAGTTTTTTTTTATTTCACCTTTATTTAACCAGGTAGGTCAGTTGAGAACAAGTTCTCATTTGCAACTGCGACCTGGCCAAGACAAAGCAAAGCAGTGCGACAAAAGAAAAACAACAACACAGAGTTACACATTAAACAAACAGTCAAAAACACAATAGAAAATCTATAAACAGAGTGCAAAATGTAGTGCAAAAATGCAGTAAGGTTGGGAGGTAGGACAATAAATAGACTATAGAGTAGAAATAAATTACAGAATTATCATCATTAACACAGGAATGAAGGATGTGCAAATTATGATGTGCAAATAGAGATACTGGAGTGCAAGATTAGTGAAAAATAAACAAAAATAAATATGGGGATGAGGTAGTAGTGTGGGCTATTTACAGAAGGGCTATATACAGGTTCAGTGATCGATAAGCAGCTTTGACAGCTGATGCTTAAAGGTATTGAGGGAGATAGGAACCTCTAGCTTCAATGATTTTTGCAATTCGTTCCAGTCATTGGCAGCAGCGAACTGGAAGGAATGGCGGCCAAAGGAGGTGTTGGCTTTGGGGGTGACCAGTGAGATATACCTGTTGGAGCGCATGCTACGGGTGGGTGTTGCTATGGTGACCAGTGAGCTGAGATAGGGCGGGGATTTACCTAATAAAGACTTATAGATGACCTGGAGCCAGTGGGTTTGGCGACGAATATATAGTGAAGGCCAGCCAACGAGAGCATACAGGTCGCAGTGGTGGGTAGTGTAAGGGGCTTTGGTGACAAAACGGATGGCACTATGATAGACTACATCCAATTTGCTAAGTAGAGTGTTGGAGGCTAGTTTGTAAATGACATCGCCAAAATCAAGGATCGGTAGGATAGTCAGTTTTACAAGGGCATGTTTGGCAGCATGAGTGAAGGAGGCTCTGTTGCGAAATAGGAAGCCAATTCTGGATTTAATTTTGGATTGGAGATGGTTGATGTGAGTCTGGAAGTTGAGTTTATAGTCTAACCAGATGCCTAGGTATTTGTAGGTGTCCACGTATTCTAATTCGGATCCGTCGAGAGTAGTGATGATAGTCCGGTGGGCGGGTGCTGGCATTGTTCGATAGAAAAGCATGCACTTAGTTTTACTAGCGTTTAAGAGCAGTTGTAGGCCACGGAAGGAGTGTTGTATGGCATTGAAGCTTGATTGAAGGTTAGTAAACACAGTATCCAAAGAGGGTCCAGTTATATACAGAATGGTGTCATCTGCGTAGAGATGGATGAGAGAGTCACCAGCAGCGAGAGCAACATCGTTGATATATATAGAGAAAAGGGTTGGCCCAAGAATTGAACCCTGTGGCACCCCCATAGAGACTGCCAGAGGATCGGACAATAGTCCCTCCGATTTGACACACTGAACTCTGTCTGCAAAGTAGTTAGAGAACCAGGCAAGGCAGTCACTTGAGAAACCAAGGCTGTTGAGTCTGCCAATAAGAATGCGGTGATTGACAGAGTCGAAAGCCTTAGCCAGGTCGATGAAAACGGCTGCACAGTACTGTCTTTTATCGATGGCGGTTATGATATCGTTCAGTACCTTGAGCGTAGCTGAGGTGCACCCATGACCAGCTCGGAAACCAGATTGCATAGCAGAGAAGGTACGGTGGGATTCGAAGTGGTCAGTTATCTGTTTGTTAACTTGGCTTTCGAAAACTTTAGAAAGGCAGGGCAGGATGGATATTGGTCTATAACAGTTTGGGTCTAGAGTGTCTCCTCCTTTGAAGAGGGGGATGACCGCGGCAGCTTTCCAATCTCTAGGGATCTCAGACGATACGAAAGAGAGGTTGAACAGGCTAGTGATAGGTGTTGCGACAATTTTGGCTGATAATTTCAGAAAGAGAGGGTCCAGATTATCTAGCCCAGCAGATTTGTAGGGGTCCAGACTTAGCAGCTCTTTCAGAACATCAGCTGTCAGGATTTGGGTGAAGGAGAAGCGGGGGGGGCTTGGGCAAGTAGCTGCCGGGGGTGCAGAGCTGTTGACCGGGGTAGGGGTAGTCAGATGGAAAGCATGGCCAGCCGTAGCAAAATGCTTATTGAAATTTTCAATAATCGTGGATTTATCGGTGGTAACAGTGTTTCCGAGCCTCAGTGCAGTGGGCAACTGGGAGGAGGTGCTCTTATTCTCCATGGACTTTACAGTGTCCCAGAACTTTTTGGAGTTAGTACTACAGGAAGCAAATTTCTGTTTGAAAAAGCTGGCCTTTGCTTTCCTAACTGACTGGGTGTACTTGTTCCTGACTTCCCTGAATAGCTGCATATCGCGGGGGCTATTCGATGCTAATGCAGTGCGCCACAGGATGTTTTTGTGTTGGTCTAGTGCAGTCAAGTCTGGGGTGAACCAAGGGCTATATCTATTCTTAGTTCTACGTTTTTTAAAAGGGGCATGCTTATTTAGGATGGTGAGGAAAGCACTTTTAAAGAACAACCAGGCGTCCTCTACTGACGGGATGAGGTCAATATCCTTCCAGGATACCTGGGCCAGATCGAATAGAAAGGCCTGCTCGCAAAAGTGTTTTAGGGAGCGTTTGACAGGAGGGAGCGTTGGGTTCCTACCACCTGGCTACATTAAACTCTCCCCTCATACTCATCTGGAGCATTTTTATATTTATATCTCTGTAATCTGGCTGTATCTATGTAATCGTATATGTTTTTAGGGACCACAAAGGAAATAAGTTCCAGACTTTATTGTGCAATCCCAGTCACCTAAATACATATTTGTGTGTATATATGTATTTTTTTAACTGATAAATAACATTTATCAACTAATCCAAATAGTTCAGCGGCCAACTGACGAATGGAAAGAGACTTCTGTTACAAAACACCCAAAAAAATTATGACATTAGGATATTGTCAAGCTTCCTATACTGGGTAAGCCTACAAGGTGGGGAGGGATGTATTTTCTGTTTGTTGATATTGACATAGTCTATTTATTGTGGTGTTGAACATGAAAACCATGATATTGAAGTGCCCGAATGCTTTGTTTATTGGTTGTGTGGTACATTGGCACAGAAACCTATTGGTGGAACATTTGTTGTATATATTTTATATAATTATAAATATGGCATCAACATTTTGAAAATCATATTTCCCCCAGCTGTCTGCAGCTGGCTCTGATCGTATTGTAAATGAAACAGGCAAGGAGAGTGATTTCGTCTGTAGTGATCAGCGAACCCTCAACCTAGCCTGTAGCCCTGCAAGGCATCGACTGTCCACAAAATTATGCGGAAGTGGTAAAGTCGATATCCACATTTATAAACACATGGTCGCTACAATTATTGTTATTTGTGCTCGTAAACATTATTTTGAGTTAATTCTATGAGGTGGGAGGGATTTCAATTTATTTTACAGTACAAGGGGAGGGTCATGGTTGGGGAGGGGGTACACCATTTTTTTTATGACACCTTGACCAGTCCCTCCCCCAAAGTACATTTTGATCTGTCTCTAATTTAGAACAAAACTGCAGAAATCACTGACTGTCTGCACCATGTTCTGCATTAATGGGAACAGCACATGAATGTAGGCCTAATTGGACAATGGACATTTCAATTAACATTTCAATTAGTGATAGCCTATTGATTCTGGAATAATATCTTCTTAATCTTAATGTCTCATAAACTAAGTAGGCCATGTAACATCACAATGTTTGAAGCTAACATGTCAACCTCGTTAACTGTCAGTCCTTGCATTGCATCCATTGCCCTGTCTATGAATTTAAGACTGCTGCCTATTTCCCCAGTCAGTCCCATCCCTCAGTTGTATTTTAGCTGAAACATAGACACAGTTCTTAAAACATGTTTTATTTTAATTCAAGCCTTGTTCATATAGGCAGTTTGAAGTGATTCAAATCCTGTCTATTTGCATATCTGATTCGAATCTGTTCTTTTTCCTGCAGTCTGAACGCCAAAAAGCACATGGAATCTGATATTTCAAGCCACATACAATCTTATTCCTGGCCATGCAACCTGTGTCTGAACAATCAAATCTGATTTATTTGCCCCCAGGTGGTTTTTAGACTATTATTTGACATATCTTATTGCTGTCTAGATACTCAGTTGACAGTTTGACAAGAATATGTGGAACTAGCTTGTTAATTGTTTACAAACAAATTAGTGAATGTGGCAGAAAGCTAAACAGCTATCTAGTTAGCCTGACTGCTGTGGCTAGCCAAAAAGGACTAGTTGTGAAAGTTGGATAATCTTATCCTTTGAGGCTTTAAATGTGTTCTTACACTATGATTTTGAACATCCAAAGCAACTGGGAAAAGTCCAAGGCAGGCATTTTTGTCAACTTAGCTTGCTACATAACTTCTGAGTGATAGGAAGCATGAGCACCACCAATCAGCCAACACCACAGTGCACACACCCATCGATACTATGACAACTAGCGTAGCCATGTCAGCAAATCACTGCTATCTGAACACACACAAATCCTATTTGATCAGTTGTAACTTGCTGTTTGGACAGTCAGTATTCCAAAACGATTAAAAAAACAAAACTGATTTCAGCATTAACACCTGCAGTGTGAACAAGGCTTGAGAGGCATAGCCAGTCTCACGCAACATATTTTCACAACACATAATACTGTATATATTGTAACTTAGAATGTTTATAGAAAAGAGTCTAGAGACCACTGGTGAAGAAACTAGGCTACATATGTAATTACCAGGCATTTTCCTCAGGGTACTTCTCATGAAAGATTATATCACACAAAATAAGAATGATTTAAGAATTTGTGTAGCTCTACAAAATAATAAATGAGCAAGTGGGGTAGTCTTACAGGCACTGCTAGCAATAAGGAAGCAAATGTAATTTTTATTACGGCAAGAACAGATAAAAAATATGTGGTGGTTTGGGTCAGAGGTGACACAAAATTAATCAAGTGGCTGAGTCACCGAACACAGTTGTGACCCAAAGCCCTAAACCATCACAGAGGTCAAACTGAGGTCTCCATCCACTTCCAGGACGTTGACCTGCGGGAGGAGGGTGTGGCGGTGTTTGTAGGTGCTTGTCTGATTCCCATTGACCGCTATCTTGTAGCCCTGAGCCTTACAGGAAATAGACAGCTGAAAAGACAAAACTAGCCTTATTAGTACACAGTCGCTGATATAGAGAGAGAAACAGTCCGGCATCTTTAAAGTGGGTGATCTCTCTAATGAACGTCATGCCACAGTCTGAGTGACTAAACCAGCAAGGAAATCAGTGTCAGGAAATGGCTTAGCTAGACAGAAAGAGAAGAGTGGAATGCTTGGTACTGGAACAATAAATAATGATTCATCCCTGAAACGGAGATTGTATACAAGCTGCTTTGTGTAACACAAGCCTTAGATGAAAGTGGATGGTTCATGGTGGCTAGTTACCGTGAAGGCCTGGCCCCTGTGGAAGGGCATTCCACCTGATCGCTCCTCCTTTCCCCACTGGTCCCCCAGCTTGCTGTTGCGTACCACTAGTGTCTCGTCAAATCGGGGGTTGTAGTGCAGCGCAATCCCAGAGTTGCACAGTAGGTTAACATTGAACCTATAGGCAAGGAGAAAAGGATAAGAAACCATGACAAGGAGAACTGCTATAGTTGCACCCTCCAGGATGGTTTGTGGGCCTACCTCTTTCTAAGCCAAGGGCTCATTGACACATACTTGCAATACCATGCAAATGAGGTGAACTATAATTACCAAAGTTCTTTTTTTCAAAGTGGAACAACATTAAAATATATACTATGGTTTTATATTGTGCCCATAACTCCAGGGGAAGTGAATGTTTGTAAAGACAATAAGACAATCAGACCTAATGGCATTGGGGTTAACCACTCCCTGGATGTTGATGGTGCGTCCAGGGTGGAGTCCACCATTGATCATGTTCTTGTATGGAACAGCCTGGATGAAAATTGAAGATTTGAATAAATCAGTCATTATGACCAATAGATGTTGATGCGATACAACAACTAACTAAATTTGCTCAGCAACCCTGCAGTACAAGAAAGTAGAAGATCGTTTTACAAAGAATGGTGGCTGGACATATGGATGATGATTCAGATCCATATTAACTTACTGGACATCCTGGTTGTGCGGGAAATCCCGGTTGTGCGGGAAATCCCGGTTGGGAAGGAAATCCCGGGTGGGAAGGGAATGCAGGTTGAGGAGGGAATACTGGTTGCACCGGAAATCCTGATTGCGCCGGAAATCCCATATAAGAAGGGAATCCAGGTTGTGCCGGAAATCCTGGCTGTGCAGGAAAGGTGGGCTAAAGAAGATGAAATCTCTTTAAATCAGTTGAACTATTTTCATATTCGCGGTCCATCTAATTAATATGTTAGTTACTACTCACCGCAGGGTTCTGGAAGGCGATGGAGGTCACCTCCACTTTCCCCTCGACTGAGATGGTGTCCACTGCGTCAAACGGGATACGGTGCTTGAAGGTCATGAAATGGTTTCCATTCGCATTCAACTGAAGGCAGAGAAAAGAGAACGACCAAGAGCAGAGGCATTATGTACCTGAGGACAGTGAGTGAGAGAACAGGTGTCAGTGACAACTATTCAAGTTATTTTCCAACCCATGAACCATTTGAACTCCTAAACAGACTAGAATAAATTGTCACACTGTAAAATAGATAAAAAGAGAATAAAGATAGAATACATAAGATACCAATTCAAGAAAACAAGAGTGAACCACCGTGTTAGATCATGAGTCACTGACTTAATTTAAATCATGGGGGAGCTCTGTAAGCGTAACCTTTTACAGTCATTCCCACAACCACAGAAGGAAAAGGTAATTGTGTAGTTATAATGTACAGATGTAGGGTCTTAATTTGAATGCTTTAATGTTTTAAAACTTGTAGTGTATTCAAGGTTTAAAAAGGCATCTAAAATGTGTAATTTCCCCTTTACAAATGTCAGGCTTGATTTGCCCTAACGAAAATGTGTCAACGCAATTAATTATAATCCATATAATAATTAACATTTCTTGATACTGCAGGATTATTTAGACTGCAGGATTAAAATCCTACATCTCTATCCTCCATATACTATAGTAGGGGAGGGTTTGGGTGACCTGGAAGGCGTCCCTTTGGACGGTGATCACAAGGCTGAATTCGGAGCCATGCTGAAAGGGGGAATGCTGCTTCCGCTCCTCTGTCCCCCATTTAGACTGCTGCAAGGTGTTGGCCACCACATATCCAGGGTGACTGTCATAGCGTGGGTTGAAGTGAAGGGCAATGTCTGCCCCTGCCCTAGAACCACACTGCAAATTCACATGGAACCTGAGAGAGAGATATATATATACAGTATATATATATATATATATATTCCGTTAAACAGTTCTCCAAACAAGCTTTGAATCTGTGTAGTAGGCATTATCTAGATTAAAACGCACCCACAAAATCTTTTGAAGACAAAGAATGAGGAAATGTGTTAACAAAGCTTATATTGGTGAGTGGTGACCCACCTGTCTGCCCCATGGTGAAGTCTCCCAGTAATAGTGATGGTCTTCCCCTCCTGCAGCCCACCTTGGATAGATCCAGTGAAAGGGAGTTTCTGGGACAGATATTAAACAGAATCATTGATGATAAACTGAATAGAATAAGAATGGATAAATTCAATTAAATTAAAAGAGCTTTTACAGTGCATTCGGAAAGTATTCAGACCCCTTCACTTTTTCCACATTTTGTTACAGCCTTATTCTAAAATTGATTAAATTAATTGTTTTCCCTCATCAATCTACACTGATGAGGGCTGACCCCGGATAACAGTTGAACCGTGTTTCCTCCGACATATTGGCTCCGGGTTAAGCTGGCGGGTGTTAAGGAGCAAGGTTAGGCATGAATCCACCTTCGCCTCTCCCAAGCGTGTTGGGGAGTTGCAGCGATGAGCCAAAATTGAATACCGTTGTCAAAAATTTGGACACACCTAATCATTCAAGGGTTTTTCTTTATTTGTACTATTTTCTACATTGTAGAATAATAATGAAGCCATCAAAACTATGAAATAACACATATGGAATCATGTAGTAACCAAAAAAGTAATAAAGTAATAAAACAAATCAAAATATATTTTATATTTGAGATTCTTCAAAGTAGCCACCATTTGGCTTGATGACAGCTTTGCACACTCTTGGCATTCTCTCAACCAGCTTCATGAGGAATGCTTTTCCAACGGTCTTGAAGGAGTTACACTTGTTGGCTGCTTTTCCTTCGCTCTGCGGTCCAACTCATCCCAAACTATCTCAATTTAGTTGAGGTTGGGTGATTGTGGAGGCCAGGTCATTTGATGCAGCACAATCACTCTCCTTCTTGGTCAAATAGTCCTTACACAGCCTGGAGGTGTGTTTTGGGTCATTGTCCTGTTAAAAAACAAATGATAGCCCCACTAAACGCAAACCAGATGGGATGGTGTATCGCTGCAGAATGCTGTGGTATCCATGCTGGTTAAGTGTGCCTTGAATTCTAAATAAATCACTGACAATGTAACCAGCAAAGCACCGTCACACCTCCTTCTCAATGCTTCATGGTGGGAACCACACATGTAGAGATCATCCGTTCACCTACTCTGCGTCTCACAAAAACATAGTGGACTCCAGACCAAAGTACACATTTCCACCGGTCTAGTGTCCATTGATGGTGTTTCTTGGCCCAAGCAAGTCTCTTCTTCTCATTGGTGTCCTTTAGTAGTGGTTTCTTTTCAGCAATTCGACCATGAAGACCTGATTCACGTAGTCTCATTTCTGCAGCATTGAAGGTCCCCAAGAACACAGTGCCCTCCATCATCAGACTCTTCCTAGAGCTGGCCGCCCAGTAAACTGAGATATCGGGGGAGAAGGGCCTTGGTCAGGAAGGTGACCAAGAACCCGATGGTCACTCTGACAGCGCTCCACAGTACCTCTGTGGAGTTGGGAGAACCTTCCAGAAGGACAACTATCTCTGCAGCACTCCACCAATCAGGCATTATGGTAGCGTGGCCAGACGGAAGCCACTCCTCAGTAAAAGGCAAGACAGCCCACTTGGAGTTTGCCAAAAGGCACCTAAAAAGGATTCTCAGACCATGAGAAACAAGATTCTCTGGTCTGAGGAAACCAAGATTGAACTCTTTGGCCTGAATGCCAAACGTAAAGTCTGGAGGAAACCTGGCACCATCCCTACGGTGAAGCATGCTGGTGGCAGCATCACGATGTGGGGATGTTTTTCAGTGGCAGAGACTGGGAGACTAATCAGGATCGAGGGAAAGATGAACGGAGCAAAGTACAGAGAGATCCTTGATGAAAACCTGCTCCAGAGTGCTCAGGACATCAGACTGGGGTGAAGGTTCACCTTCCAACAGGATAACGACCCTAAGCACACAGCCAAGACAATGCAGGGAGGGCTTTGGGACAAGTCTCTGAATGTCCTTGAGTGGCCCAGCCAGAGCCCGGACTTGAACCCGATCGAACATCTCTGGAGAGACCTGAAAATAGCTGTGCAGCGACACTCCCCATCCAACCTGACAGAGCTTGAGAGGATCTGCAAAAGAGGATGGGAGAAACTCCCCAAATACAAGTGTGCCAAGCTTATTTATTTTATGTATTTTTTTCTTCACCTTTATTTAACCAGGTAGGCTCTATATACAGAGTGTGCAAATGTAGTGCAAAATGCAGTAAGGTTAGGAAGGTAGGACAATAAATAGGCCATAGTGGCAAAATAAGTTACAAATTATAATTAACATTGGAGTGACAGATGTGCAAATGGAGTCAAGGATTGGTAGGATAGTCAGTTTTACAACGGCATGTTTGGCAGCATGAGTGAAGGAGGCTTTGTTGCGAAATAGGAAGCCGATTCTGGATTAAATTTTGGATTGGTTTATGTGAGTCTGGAAGTTGAGTTTACAGTCTAACCAGACACCTAGGTATTTGTAGGTGGCCACGTATTCTAAGTCAAACCCGTCGAGAGTAGTGATGATAGTCCGGTGGGCGGGTGCGGGCAGCGTTCGATTGAAAAGCATGCATTTAGTTTTACTAGCATTTAAGAGCAGTTGGAGGCCACGGAAGGAGTGTTGTATGGCATTGAAGCTTGTTTGAAGGTTAGTTAATACAGTGTCCAAAGAGGGGCCAGATGTATACAGAATGGTGTTGTCTGCGTAGAGATGGATCAGAGAGTCACCAGCAGCGAGAGCGACATCGTTGATGTATATAGAGAAAAGGATTTAACCCTGTGGCACCCCCATAGAGACTGCCAGAGGATCGGACAATAGGCCCTCCGATTTGACACACTGAACTCTGTCTGAGAAGTAGTTGGAGAACCAGGCAAGGCAGTCACTTGAGAAACCAAGGCTGTTGACTCTGCCAATAAGAATGCGGTGATTGACAGAGTCGAAAGCCTTGGCCAGGTCAATGCACAGTACTGTCTTCTATCGATGGCGGTTATTGTCATATTGTCATACCCAAGACTTATAGCGTCATACCCAAGAAGACTCAAGGCTGTAATCGCTGCCAAAGGTGCTTCAACAAATTACTGAGTAAAGGGTCTGAATACTTATGTAAAAACATTTTTTTATTTGTTTTAACATGTCTGAAAACCTGTTTTTGCTTTGTCATTATTGGGGATTGTGTGTAGATTGATGTAGAGAAAAAACATTTTAATCAATTTTAGGATAAGGCTGAAACAACAAAATAGTCAAGGGGTCTGAATACTTTCCTAATGCACTGCATGTACGCTAGAGGCCATTGACTCTTTCCTGTTTACTACATCCACTATTACTGCCTGTGTGATCGTTTTTAATAGGTCTAAGTCTACATAACGGTATACGCGATACATTCACTGTAGCCTAATAACATACATGTTAAATTTGCACAATAGCATGAATTAATACTATGAATGTCTAGCTATGCATCTAATGATTTTAGCATTACATCTGTGAACGGAAAAATGCAGACTACAACTAGGAAAATAATATATATTACTGAGAAGCGGAGGGAGCTTATTATGATTACCAGATGTGACCGTAGTCTGCACACGCCCAACTCTCCCAAAGTTAAACATTAAGAACATCTATATTTTAAATAAACATCACAACAAATCACATAATAAGTGGTTATAATAAACATACCGGATTATAAAAAGGTTCCTGGTTATAAAATGCCATTTCTCCAAATCTCACTGTCAGTCGAAGCGTCTTTCCTCTCAGTGACGATAGACTTTCAGATATGTTCGGTTTCGGTTTTCGTGCGTTGAAGGGGGTGGAGGAAGAAGTATGTAACAATGTAGCTTAATTTACAATGTCATGATTACATTTAAGGGTTTTGACCTGAGGAATACCTCTGTCGAAATACATGTATATCTGCTGCATTTGCACACTACTTGGCTTGCGCTCATTGGTAGGCCTACACATAGACTAATCAAGAGACGATGCGCGCCGATAGATTTTTATGCTTTTTCAATAATTAACCAGCAATCAGTCACAGTCAGGTGATGTTGTCGGGAAAATGAGTCCGACAGTGTTTGCTGTGTATAGAGGTCAGTTTGTCTCCATGCACACACACATCCACACGCATGCTAACAACATCATGGAAAATGTCATCCTAATGGCACCTTTTAAATTTATTATTCCATATCCTAATTAATTGCCCTATTGACACCTCTAACTGAGACAACTAACTGTAGGATACCACTGTCATTTAGCTTACTGAGGAAGGTGGAGAAGCAGAACAATAGGGTAGGTTTTATGCTTCTTTTGTAACCGATTGTGAGGGCGGATTTACCAAGTGCTTTGAACTAGTTGAGAAACAGTGATTGGCTAATGGCGAACAAGCTAGGTAAACCAAAAACTAAAAGTACAGCTATCATGCTTGAAAACAAATAATAATCTTCAAAATCCATATTCATAGATTGTTTTTTTTATAAATAATGTTTTGTTGTGGTATTTAACTGCAGAAAATGCCGTTATCGTTTCCTTAGTATGTGATGTCAGAGGCCACCATGTGGGAGAAGTGGTAGCTGAGGATGATAGATGCGTTTTCCACTAGTATTTACCAGTTGGAGGGAGAGTTGTTCAAGTGGATTTTTCCCAGTCGTATGTGGTAATTTCCTACTTCCCACTTGGATATGAATGCAGCATTAGTGCTTTAGATGACTGGGAACCACATGATCACTTTCCAAACAGGATGATGACTAAGTTGCCCCACATCCAAGTTAGACATTACAGTAAACCCTTACTCTGGCTATGAGAGACATTGAGGGTGGAGGGTTTTGCTCTAGCCGAGCAGTAAGATACCTTTTAAAACATGGTCTTCTACCATATCATTGATTTTTTATGTCAGCTTTGTCATCACTGTCTGTCATGGCCTACCGGTGTGTAATAACATTTAACCCTATGAATTCATCAATTGTTATTATGAGCAATTGGAGGTGCTTAGGCTACAGCGCATGCAATGCACAACTGAATAGTTTTAAAGAATACAGAAATAAAACTATTTGAAAATCTTGGTCATTGAAACTTCAGAATATCAAGAGCTTGTGTTTATAGAAATCATGCTTCACTTTAACATGACTTTTGAACCTAAGCATTAACCTGGTATGACATTGGTTGCTGTGTTCCAAACAGCATTGGTGCATTCTGTACCATTTCCACATGTAAGTAGCCATTAATATCTAGTAGTAAAGGAATACAATTCCTTGGGGGAAAGAAGCTGATTAAACCACATGATCATTACCCAGGTGCACCTTGTGCTGGGGACAATACGTCCGTTCATTCGTGTTTGTTTTGGTGAAAGTGACGTTTTGTCTATCGTGTTTGTTCTGTTTTGTATAGTTTGTTCATTTGGTTATTTATATACAGCGGGTGAAATAAGTATTGAACACGTCACCATTTTTCTCAGTAAATATATTTCCAAAGGTGCTATTGACATGAAAGTTTCACCAGATGTTGGTAACAACCCAAGTAATCCATACATACAAAGAAACCAAAACAAATAAGTTCAGAAATTAAGTTATGTGTAATAATGTGAAATGACACAGGGGAAAATTAGGTTGCGAATGTCTTGAGACAGCTCTTTGCTTTTACCCATCATGAGATATGTCTTGTGTGACACCTTGGCAATGAGACCTTTTTGTAGGCCATCAGTTGGGACTGAACCAGCTGATATTAATTTGCACTGACGGGGCTGGATTGCTTTTTAATTACTGATAGTTTTCAGCTGTTGTCTTGGCATTCCACATTCCATGCCTTTTTGTGTTCAATACTTTTTCCCTGTGTCTTTTCACATTCCGAACTCCGGTGTGCCTCCCAAGTCCGGTACGACCAGTGCCGGCTCCCCGCACCCGACCTCCAGTGCGTGCGCCTAGCCAGGTGCTTCCTGTGCCGGCTCCATGCACCCGACATCCGGGACACCTCCCCAGTCCGGTACGTCCCGTGCTGGCTCCCCGCACCCGACCTCCAGTGCGTGCACCCAGCCAGCTTCCTGTGCCAGCTCCACGCACCCGACATCTGGTGCGCCTCCCCAGTCCTGTATGTCTCGTGCCGGCCCGTGCCAGCCCGTGCCAGCCCGGAACCTCCAGCGAAGGTCTGCAGCCCGGAACCTCCAGCGAAGGTCCGTAGCCCGGAACCTCCAGCGAAGGTCCGCAGCCCGGAACCTCCAGCGAAGGTCCGCAGCCCGGAACCTCCAGCGAAGGTCCGTAGCCCGGAACCTCCAGCGAAGGTCCGTAGCCCGGAACCTCCAGCGAAGGTCCGCAGCCCGGAAACCTCCAGCGAAGGTCCGCAGCCCGGAAACTCCAGCGAAGGTCCGCAGCCCGGAAACTCCAGCGAAGGTCCGCAGCCCGGAACCCCCAGTGAAGGTCCGTAGCCCAAAGCCTATAGCGAAGGTCCGCAGCCCGGAAACTCCAGCGAAGGTCCGCAGCCCGGAACCTCCAGCGAAGGTCCGCAGCCCGGAACCCCCAGCGAAGGTCCGTAGCCCGAAGCCTATAGCAAAGGTCCGCAGCCCAGAACCTCCAGCGAAGGTCCGCATCCCGGAACCTCCAGCAAAGGTCCGTAGCCCGGAACCTCCAGCGAAGGTCCGCAGCCCGGAACCTCCAGCGAAGGTCCGCAGCCCGGAACCTCCAGCGAAGGTCCGCAGCCCGGAACCTCCAGCGAAGGTCTGTAGCCCGGAACCTCCAGCGAAGGTCCGTAGCCCGGAACCTCCAGCGAAGGTCCGTAGCCCGGAACCTCCAGCGAAGGTCCGCAGCCGAAACCTCCCGAAGTCAACACCGTTCTGTGGTTGGAACATACCGCTCCACCGGTGCCCAGTCCGGGTCCAGCCGTCTACTCCGCTCCAGTGCCTGAGCAGTCCGCTCCACCGGTGCCCAATCCGGGTCCAGCCGTCTGCTCCGCTCCAGTGTCTGAGTAGTCCGCTCCACCGGTGCCCAATCCGGGTCCAGCCGTCTGCTCCGCTCCAGGGCCTGAGCAGTCACGGTGATAGCAAGTGTGCACATTTGTTACGTCTGTTCATTCGTGTTTGTTTTGGTGAACGTGACGTTTTGTCTATCGTGTTTGTTCTATTTTGTATAGTTGGTTCATTTGGTTATTTATATACATAGTAAATAATAAAAATGTCGAACTATAATCCCTGCGCTGCGTCTTGGTCGATGTATGCACCCTCTCGTGACAGGACCTATGCCCTCCCAGGCCCACTCATGACTGCACCCCTGCCCGTCATGTGAAATCTATAGATTATTTCAATAGACTGATTTCCTTAAGTGAACTGTAACTCAGTAAAATCGTTTAAAATTGTTGAATATTGCGTTTATATTTTTGTGAGAAAAAAATCATAACTTTCTAAAAAGGAGGCACTTCCATTTGTCTCTCCTGGATTCGGTGAGGATCTTTATAATTTTTGTATTTTAGTAATAATGCCACAAATATACACACATTTATTTGTGTTTGTCTCAAAATTTCTCAAAAGAGAAATAACCATGTATTACTTTTGTACTGACATTTTGCACACACTGTATATTGCACTGCACATACTGTATATTGCACTACTAACTTTTTGATGTAATCCTGCATATCAGTAGCAGAAGTGTATCGGGACCACGAGAAGACCACCATTGTCTCATTCATCATGGGAGTCATGAGGGAGGGGATTACAAAAAAACGGTAACTGTAATCTGTTACATTACCAGAAACAAATATTGTAATCAGATTACAAAAACGAGATGATTACTTCGAGGATCACTTTTAAATTCAGAAAGGATGTTTGCGGGGGGAAAATATTTGACACTTCTCCGTTTTCTCAATGACATTCAAATCAGCATTGAAAAAAGGCGCAAGTTTAAGTTTGTTCCACCTGAGCGAGTCTGACCACAAATCAGAGACCACTATGGTGACACACCAAATGTGTTTGATGGATCGCGGGAAAAGAGCAGGAATAGGCTATGGTAGGCTACAATCCAAACTGTCTTCCAATGGTGCGACAGCTGTCGGTATCCAAAGATTATCCAATTTGAATAAACGCTTTGAGGTAAGGAGGACGGCGATACGGATATCACTTATTATTGATCTACATAGTGCATTGATGTGAGTCACACTACTGCTCTCTCATTTAGCTATTTGCGCCTTACTGATTGTGGTTGTTGTGGATGGCTGTTCGCAAATCTAAATGTATTTGAACCCAATAATGTTTGAATTCAAGAAGTTTAAGCTGCCTATCAATCATTGTTTTTGAAACCAGTGGACAGCCATTGAAAAATGCGCTCTTGCAACAGCTGCATAGTGCAGATCCAAGCCTATATAAATGGGCCTTTTATTGCTCAAACTCTTTATATACTTAAAGGGGCAATCTGTAGTGCTACATCCATTTATGTATTTATAAATTTTATATACAGTACCAGTCAAAAGTTTGGTAGCTATTTTCTACATTGTCGAATAATAGTGAAGACATCAAAACAATGAGATAACACATAAGGAATCATGTATTAACCAAAAAAGTGTTAAACAAATGAAAATAGATTTTAGATTCTTCAAAGTAACCACCCTTTGCCTTGATGACAGCTTTGCACATTCTTGGCATTCTCTCAACCAGCTTCATGAGCCATCATTTATTTTTCAACTTGAATCAATGAGCCCAATCAGTCCTCCATGACAACAAAATCATAAAAAGAGTAGGGCTTATTATTGGGGTCATGCTCAGGTAAAACAATTTGGCTAATCTATAAATCCTATTCTTGAAGATCAAGAGGGTATAACTGACTTTGGTTTTTAATGTAAATATATAATTTAATCATATTATATGAAGTAGAAAGCGATGGGTTAGAAGAAGCCTACATAACCAACCCATAATGTAAAATGTAACATCCATATATGGCCAGCTATGTAAACTTTAACATTGACTTATCCTGCAATAGACCCCGTTCAACTGGTAACATACATTTTTGTCTTCTTCTAATGCCTCTTAAGGGGAAAGTAATCTAAAAGTAACGTAATGTAATCAGATTACGTTACTGAGTTTGGGTAATCCAAAAGATACGTTACTGATTACAATTTTGGACAGGTAACTTGTAAATGTAACGGATTAAATTTAGAAAGTAACCTACCCAAACCTGGTCATGAACATGTCTGTTCTCTGCATCCTCCTCTCTCTCCTGGGAACTGGTGAGTCAGTGACACCCATATTCGAGGTCAATCAAAGTTTTGAATCCTTGATTGCCCCTTTAAATCAAATCAAACGCTTGGAGATAAAATCAAGTGTATAAATGGTGTCTAGCGTAAATGTAGCTGCTTAAATCCTTAATGTAATGTGCTGCCTTTTTTATCTAAATACATTCAAACTGTTGTAAACATTCCAAAATAAGACACAGAACCAAATTACTTGAGTTTAGTTTTATCGTCTTTCACTGAGGAAACCAGAAAGACTTTCAGAGTGTAACCACAATCTGTACAAAAATATACATTCTTATGACATAAAAAACACCTACCCATCTTTAAGTAATGCACAATTTGTTTACACAGTGTTTTGTGAGGGAAAATGTATGTTTTAAAGCTCTACATAAGTACCTATAATGTAACGCACAATGTAATATAAAAACTTTGTACACATAATAAAATAAATGTTATCTGTACATTAAATAAAACAATTCTATATATATATATACATACAGCGGGTGAAATAAGTATTGAACACGTCACCATTTTTCTCAGTAAATATATTTCCAAAGGTGCTATTGACATGAAAGCTTCACCAGATGTTGGTAACAACCCAAGTAATCCATACATACAAAGAAACCAAAACAAATAAGTTCAGAAATTAAGTTATGTGTAATAATGTGAAATGACACAGGGAAAAAGTATTGAACACATGAAGAAAGGGAGGTTCAAAAAGGCATGGAAAGCCAAGACAACAGCTGAAAACTATCAGTAATTAAAAAGCAATCCTGCCCCCTGTCAGTGCAAATTATTATCAGCTGGTTCAGTCCCAACTGGTGGCCTACAAAAAGGTCTCATTGCCAAGGTGTCACACACGACACATCTTATGATGGGTAAAAGCAAAGAGCTGTCTCAAGACATTCGCAACCTAATTGTTGCAAAACATAATGATGACATTGGTTATAGGCACATTTCTAAGCTTCTGAATGTCCCAGGGAGCACTTTTGGGGCCATAATACGGAAGTGGAAAGACAATCATTTCACCATAAATTTGCCTCGACCAGGTGCTCCTCGCAAGGTTTCTGACAGAGGAGTGAAAAGAATAATCAGAAGAGTTGTCCAAGAGCCAAGGACCACTTGTGGAGAGCTTCAAAAAGACCTGCAATTAGCAGGTACTGTTGTCTCAAAGAAAACATTAAGTAATGCACTCCACCGCCATGGCCTGTATGCAAAATTGAACTGTTTGGATGTCATAATACACATCATATTTGGAGGAGAAATGGCACTGCACAAACACCATACCAACAGTGAAGTTTGGAGGTGGGAACATCATGGTGTGGGGCTGCTTTTCAGCAAATGGTACTGGCAAAGGAAGGATGAATGGGCAAATTTACGAGGAGCACCTGGTCGAGGCAAATTTATGGTGAAATGATTGTCTTTCCACTTCGGTATTAGGGCCCCAACAGTGCTCACTGGGACATTCAGAAGCTTAGAAATGCGCCTATAACCAATGTCATCATACTTTTTCCCTGTGTCATTTCACATTATTACACATAACTTATTTGTTTTGGTTTCTTTGTATGTATGGATTACTTGGGTTGTTACCAACATCTGGTGAAACTTTCATGTCAATAGCACCTTTGGAAATATATTTACTGAGAAAAATGGTGACGTGTTCAATACTTATTTCACCCGCTGTATATATATCGGATACATTTATCTTTGTGTTATCACTACTGACATTCAATCACTGCAGTCTTTCACAGGGTTAATCTATGGTTGTCCAGCACATTACATTAAGCAACCAACCAAACAAGCATGCACACATGTCCCTATACATAAGTTACGTACACACACACACACACACACATCATGCTGACACAGGCACACAAAGAGTGCACAAGAGGCAAGTCAACATCTTAAATTGAACCTCATTATTACTTCCTCTTGCATACTGAAGGCTACAACCTAAGTTGTGAGAGAGAGAGAGAGAGAGATTAAACTAGACTAGACTGTTTGCATTAGCCACTACTATCACCAAAATGTCAATACATGAACTGAAGTTAGGCAAAGAACAACAAACTAACAAACAACCCAGCCAGTGCATTATGGTACATTTAGCAACTTGACCAAGATACATAGCTCTACATATTGGTGACACTATTGGTTGTGATACCAGTTGATAACATTCTGCTGGATAGTCCATTCCTCTGAATTCCTCTGAATCTAACTGGCTATTCCTGAGGATTGATAAGCACCGGTTGCCACTGAGAGATGGGTTATTTGTATATGTAGGGGCAGCGAGACTGGCAATGATGATGAACCCAGGGCCTTCACACGGAGAGCAAGGGAGTGAAGAAGAAAGGAGAGATGGGATAGATCAAGGAAAGGAGTGGAGGAGGGAGGATTCAACAGGAGGAGGGAGGATTCAACAGGAGGAGGGAGGATTCAACAGGAGGTGGGAGGATTAAATAAAAGGAGGGAGGATTTAACAGGAAGTCAACATTTCTTCTCCCTCTATTAAGCTGGTGATTTGCATCAGTCATCCCTTTTAGTTATTTAAATCAAAGGTCCTACAAAACAAACATACAGTAGGCCCAGGTTTGTCGGATGGCTACACCCCTCCACCATACACATTCTTATTCACGCGCTTATACAAACACCCCATGTTCTCCCGTCTCCATCCAATGTGACATCACTGGAGGGACAGGGATCAACAGGTACATTGTGAGCCATGAGAGAACCCAAAGCCATCATAGACGTTGGAGAAGTATTATAAATATATACAGTGAGTTTATACAGTATATCTCAAATGGGATCCTGGTCTTTAGGATACATACTCGGCTGACTTCCAGAAGTGTCCTGGGTGGGAGAGCCTGCGGTTGAGCTTTGGCAGCTTCTCCAGCATGTCAGTCAGCTGGGTGAAGGAGGGACGATCTTCCGGCTTGAAGGACCAACAGGCAGACAGTATCTCCTACAGGACAGGAGGGAGGGGTATTTAATTAATCCCACATCCATCATTATGGCTATACACACAATATACAGTAGATAATAATCCATTCAAGCGTTTTGGCTCTGGTAGTACAATGTCAGTCTGTTTTATGATATTACTCTCACACTGAGAATAATATTGTTTGGTTTATTATCATGTCATTACAGTACACTAAGCTTCCCAGAGGACATCACATTGCTCTATGACCTTTGACCTTACCGTAACCTCCTTGCCCAGGCTGACCTTTGCCAGGATCTTCTTGATGCCCTCTCCGCTGCCCACCTGCCAGATGGTGGCCTCTGCCGGCTGGTTGGTGAGTGGCCAGCCACGGGCCTGCAGCTCATACCAAATGGTGCTGGGAATTGAAATATACTGTATGGTTAGCACCTGAGTTCCAACCCTGTATACAAACAGCATACATCTACTCACACATTCATTTCCTGGGGAGCCACATTTCAACCTATTTATGTATGTACAGTATCCCCCCAAAATCCTGTGTTGTTTTGAGCTATATTTTTTAAAAGCATTCAGATATACTATATTTAAATATACTGAACACAAATATAAACGCAACATGCAACAATTTCAAAGATTTTACTGAGTTACAGTTCATATAAGGAAATCAGTCAACTGAAATAAATTCATTAGGCCCTAATCTATGGATTTCAAATAACTGGGCAGGGGCGCCAGGCCCAGCCAATCAGAATGAGTTTTTCACCACAAAAGGGCTTTATTACAGACATAATTATGCCACACCTGTCAGGTGGATGGATTATCTTGGCAAAGGAGAAATGCTCCCTAACACGGATGTACACAAATTTGTGCACAAAAGTTTAGAGAAATGCGCTTTTTGTGCATATGGAACATGTCTGGGATCTTTTATTTCAGCTCATGGGACCAACACTTTACATGTTGCTTTGATATTTATATTTATATTTGTTCAGTATAAATGCAATATTATTATTATGGCAGGTTGTAAGAGGAGAGGAAGTGGTGTGTACCCAAAGGCGTAGACATCTGCAGCGTTGGAGAAAGGCAGGCAGTCCTCATTGTTCCCAGTTCCCATCCTGCGGACGATCTCAGGGCCCAGATAATAGATCCAGCCATGAGGGAGCCTCAGCTCGTTCTCTCGCCTGGACACACACACACAGACACAGTCCAAGACACATACAGATGAAGAAACATACACTTTTGATCCTTCATCTGCACTCAAAAGGTGTGTGTTTAACTTTTGACAACTTTTTTTTTTGCTTACCTCTTGTGGTACTCTTGTACCACTCCGGAAATTCCAAAAAGGCCAAAGTCTGTGATTACCACTTTGTTTGTGTCATAGAACACATTCTTGGACTTCAGGTCCTTGTGAACGATTCTTTTAGCGTGAAGGTAGCCCATACCCTGAGGAAGAGGTCAGAGTTTAGTCACTTTCAGTGAAAGGAAGAGTAGGATACTGTCAGGCTCTGGCCATAGAGAAGCCTATTTGCTTCTCTATGTAGCTATGGTCAGAGTCTGACAGTGTCTTTCTTTTCTGTTTCTGTGTGGGTTTTGGGTTGAATCCCTAATTAGAGGCAGCTGCACCGCATTGTCTCTAATTAGGGATCCTATATATGTTTGTCTGTCCTTCACTCTGGTGTGGGTCGTTGTCGATGTATTTCGCAGTCACGGTGAAAGTAAGTGTGCCTTTTTTACGTCCGTTCATTTTGTGTTACGTTCGGGGAACGTGACGTTTTGTCTTTCGTGTTTGTTTGATTGTTGTAGTTCGTTCATTGAATTATTATTATACATAGTAAATAAATAAAAATCAATGTCGAACTACTATCCCTGCGCTGCGTCTTGGTCTCTCCTTGCACCCACTTGTGACAGATACTTACAATGTTCCTATAATTCAAGAGGAGTCGAGTAGGACCACACCTTAACAATTTCCTGAGCGATCTGCCTTGTCTTGTTGATGTCTAGCGTGTTCTTGGCATCTCTTACAACAGAGAATAGTGTCCGACCTTTGCAGAAACTGAGTGAAAACAAGAGGAAATGTCAGGGGGAAACAAAGCCTTTTCAGTTTTCCCTCATTTCTTAAACCAAGTGACATTTAATACCTCTCATAGATTAATTCAACCTAACCATCCCAAACCTCCCTTTCCCTCTTCCCTCCCCCTCACCTGGTGATGATGGCGAGGTGTGGTGGGGCCATGCAGGCCCCCATAAAGAGGACCACGTTCTCGTGGCGGGTCTGTCTGTAGTTCATCACTTCCTTCTTAAACAGCTTCAGGTGGTCCTGGTTATTACCATCTATCTCCAGCAGCCGGATGGCCACCTCTCCATGCCAGCGCCCCTTATGCACCTTCCCCCAACGGCCCTGGAATAGGGAGGTTCAGTATGTGTACTTGTGTTATTAGCTACCTTGTAGCCTATTTTTCTCTGTTCCCATTCAAGGAACTCTAATCGAGTCCTTTTGCTTTATTTTTTGTTGAAGGAGACATGCAGATACCAATTGACTTTGAATATGAGCCCTACTACCCCGCCTTTGTGTAGATACAGCTGTTGTCATATACACTCAGTGGCCCGTTTATTAGGTAGACCCATCTAGTACCAGGTCAAACATCTGTAGCCATGAAGGGATGCAACAATGTTCAGACGCTGTGATGTTCAAACATTGGAAAATTGGTATCAAGGGACCTAACGTGCGCCAGGAAAACATTTCCAACATCATTACACCACTGCCACCAGCCTGTACCGTTGACACCAGGCAGGATGGGGCCTTGGACTCAGCATGTCGCAACAGGAACCGGGATTCGTCGGATGAGGCAATGTTTTTCCACTCCTCAATTGTCCAGTGTTGGGGATCGCGTGCCAACTGGAACCTCTCCTTCTTGTTTTAAGCTGATATGATTGGAATCCGGTGTGGTCGTCTGCTGCAATAGCCCATTCGTGACAAGGGCCGACGAGTTGTGCGTTCCAAGATGTCGTTCTGCACACCACTGTTGTACCGCGCCGTTATTTGTCTGTTTGTGGGCCGCCTGTTAGCTTGCACGATTCTTGCCATTCTCCTTCGACCTCTCTCATCAACGAGCTGTTTTCGTCCACAGGACTGCCGCTGACTGGATGCTTTTTATTTGTTCCACCATTCTCTGTAAACCCTAGACACTGTTTTGCGTGAAAAGCCCAAGAGGCCGGCCATTTCTGAAACACTGGAACCGACGCGCCTGGCACCGACGATCATACCACGCTCAAAGTCACTTTAGTTACTTGGTTTGCCCATTCTAACGTTCAATCGAACAGTAACCTAATGCCTTGATGCCTGTACTATATAGCAAGCCACGGCCACGTCTGTCTGTAGGAGCGAACCATTTTCATGAACGGGGTGGAGTACCTCATAAACTGACCACTGAGTGTATATTTACCACTATGTAAAGCTGCAGTCATTCACCTTGCCAATGAGCTCCCCCAGCTCCAGCTGCTCGTAAGGGATGTCCCACTCCTGCAGGTACACGCTGGTCTGGCTGGCCTTACGGGAGATGGGCCCCCTCCATCGGCCCCGGTAGCTGGGCAGGTCCTCTAACTCGTCTCCATCACACTCTCCGTTTGACTGGCCCTTCTCTCTGCCCTCCCTGCTATCGTTTCCATCATCCTCCTCTCCTGGGTATTCATCCTCTTCTGCCTGAACACACAGAGACAAAGCATGCACAAATTGTGTCATGTCAACCCAAACAGAACATACAATTAGGCCGATATTCAATTAATTGCAGATTGCAGATTTCTGGAAATCAGTTTCAGATTCTTTTTTTTATTTTTTTGCTGGTTTATTTACTCACAACAGCACAAGTAGAGAGATTGGAATAAAAACTGAAACCCAAACAGAGAACCAACCTTGTATTAAGTTGGTACCTTAAGTATTAATATGTCAGTATCATTGCACCACATAATTAACTAGACTAGAGAACTGTCACAAGATCAGGTTATGCTGCTGGGTGGTTTTCCCATCACAAAAAAAGGAAACCTATTTTTTTTCATTTACTCAGCAACTAACAAACAATGCAACCGATTTGTTGAGTTCTTCAAGGCTAAAATCAACACCATTCGACAGAACATTGTATCCTCCAACCTCAAACCCACTCTTGCTCTGGTCTCACCTGCTGCTGTGTTAGAAATTATTTTAAAAAATGAAGACTACCAGTGGCCCCCATGACTCACTGTTCAAAACATGCTCAGCTGCATTCAACCTGTTCAACAATTCTCTCCACACTGGGCAGGTGCCGTCACTGTTCAACATCGCTGCCATCAACCCCTTGCTCAAGAAACCATCTCTTGACCAAAACCTCCTCTCAAACTACAGGCCTATTTCCAACCTCCCTTTTATATCTAAAGTCCTGGAGAAAATAGTGGCAACTCAGCTTCACTCAGACATCAGTGCTAACCAGCTTTATGAAGCTATCCAGTCTAGCTTTAGGCCCTTGCACAGTACTGAGACAGCCCTGGTGAAGGTTGGAAATGACTTGTTCATGGCTGCAGATACAGGATCCCCCAACTCAACAGCAGCAAGACAGAGGCAATGCTGATGGGCAGCCCCCAGCAGATAACCAACTCCTGCAGCATCCGCCCTGCCATAGACAACGACATCATCCCCCTCTCCTCAGTCATCACTCATTTGGGTGTGAAATTCGACCCTGCTCTCTCCTTCACATGTACAACAAAATGTACCATGTGGACCCAGAGGATATCACTTGAAAGTATTAATTAAAATGCTTGTTTCAAAAGTGGTCCTCGATGGCTAAAATCAACACCATTCGTCACGTCTGTTAAAGCAGACCTTAATACCAATCTCTATCAACTGTTCTACCTTTCCTCCTACATTTTGATTGTTGCTTTTATGATATGGTTAAATACACAGAACATATTTGTTTTTTAAACAATTTTTCTATTTTTATTTAATTTTATGCACTTTGAGATTATTCTTGTATAATGAAAAGCACTTTACCAATGTAATTAATTATTATTATTATTAATAATTATATTCCTGCCACCAGGGATTTTGAGTACTCACCGCTCCACATTCCTGTCTCTGACATGGAGGTTCTGATTGGGCCAGCTGCTGTTTGTCTCTGTGGGGACAAACCACCATAATTTTTACCTAAACATGTCCAGTAGAAACTATGGTAAACTATGGTGGGACTTACAGTAGAAAATGTGGGTGAAAAACCACAGCATTTTAAATGGTCTTTACTTGGACTCTACAGTGACTTTGTCATTAAAAGCTGTTGCCTCTTACCCAGGGTCTTGGTAGTCTTCAGAGTGTAGTCCAAAAGGATACGGTGAAGAAGAAACATCTGTGTGTGGGACAGTGAGGATGTTGAGCAAAGGAACACAAATATCTGATTCATAGTAAAACTATTATTTAACTAAGCCAATATGTGTTCACTTCACTTTAGAGCATTGTGACGGCTGCCTCAAACTCTGACCATACACAGAGTCAAGCGGCATAGTCAGTCAGTTCACCTCTTTGTCCACCAGAGGGCAGGCATGCACTGTAAAAGCCAAAGCTATCAGCGTGTAATATTATAGCTCCGCTAAAAGCTTGTCATAAACTTCAGCGGCAGATGACAACACATGAATAGGAGATGGTACTGTACTAGTAGGGCGGCTACAGGACACACAGGGAGGGAGCAGTGTTAACTCATTGTTAACTCACCAGGGAAGATAAACTGTTGTCTAGGTTGTAAATAACAGCCAGCTAAAGGACAAGAGTAGAAACAACCACCAGAGGAAAATGGAGAGGAGAGAGCGATATGATTGGATTAGTGTATGATAGTATATGATTAGTGGTAAAAGAGCAAATTAAGTGTGATTAGGAATTGGAATATGATTAGAGATGTGCTATGACTGGCTTAGGGTAGATTTGGAGTTCAGTGTTGTGAGTTAGTGGAACAGAGTAGGAATCTAGAGTCTTTGGGGGGGATGCCTGTGAGAGATACTGGAGTAGTTTTGCTTTGGAGTAAAATGTTAGTGGAACAGACTAGGAATCTAGAGAGTGCATGGGCCTGTCATTGTGAGGGCCTGACCTGGGAAGTGGAAGCGGCTGTCTCGGGGCCCTTGGGGGCCAGGCGAGGGGTTGGGGGGCGGCGTGGCGGTGATGCTGGGAGGGTTGCTCTGCTGGAAGGTGGTGGGCGAGGAGGGCGTAGAGGAAGTGGTGGAGGAGGGGTTACTGCTGGAATCCATCTGGCTCAGCATGGGAGGGTGGTCCTGAGAGAGGGTTTTCAACAGAAATGTTTCATCAATTAAGGTTCAGGACAAATTAGAGTTTCCACGTACAGTGACATTACTATTAATATACACACGTATGCTAAAACTTTCTTCTACCTTTTTGGTTAGCACCTTAGGTAAAGTGCCAAACTGGATTGGTAACTCTGCCGTACGGTCAATTTGATTATTGATATCTGACGGTACGGATTCTGCCCGGCGGATCGGGACTGAAATATAGGGAACAATGATTCAGTACTAAAGTGACATTCTTGGGATGTACCGGGAAAATGATCATTACAGTGTGCATTTTTTATCGTTTTGTATGCAGGAATGAACCAGGGCTTACGTGGGAGAAAAGATATCCTGCAGGGAAGGGCTTCTTTGGTACATTTGTTATGGCACTTTAACCTGGAAGAAGAGGAGAGAGTCGTTCGCAGAGGAGCAAAGAATGACTTGTGAATTGTTCACATGAACTATAATAGTGTACATGTGTTGTTCTGTGTGTGTGTGTGTGTGTGTGTAGGCCAGTATAGTGTACATGTGTGTGTGTGTGTGTGTGTAGGGCAGTATAGTGTACATGTGTTGTTGTGTGTGTGTGTGTGTGTAGGGCAGTATAGTGTACATGTTGTGTGTGTGTGTGTGTGTGTGTGTAGGGCAGTATAGTGTACATGTGTTGTTGTGTGTGTGTGTGTGTGTGTGTGTGTGTGTGTGTGTGTGTGTGTGTGTGTGTAGGGCAGTATAGTGTACATGTGTGTGTGTGTGTGTGTAGGGCAGTATAGTGTACATGTGTTGTTGTGTGTGTGTGTGTGTGTGTGTGTGTGTAGGGCAGTATAGTGTACATGTGTGTGTGTGTGTGTGTGTGTGTAGGGCAGTATAGTGTACATGTGTGTGTGTGTGTGTGTGTGTAGGGCAGTATAGTGTACATGTGTTGTTGTGTGTGTGTGTGTGTGTGTGTGTGTGTAGGGCAGTATAGTGTACATGTGTTGTTGTGTGTGTGTGTGTGTGTGTGTGTGTGTGTAGGGCAGTATAGTGTACATGTGTTGTTGTGTGTGTGTAGGGCAGTATAGTGTACATGTGTTGTTGTGTGTGTGTGTGTGTGTAGGGCAGTATAGTGTACATGTGTTGTTCTGTGTGTGTACATGTGTGTGTGTGTGTAGGGCAGTATAGTGTACATGTGTTGTTGTGTGTGTGTGTGTGTGTGTGTGTGTGTGTGTGTGTAGGGCAGTATAGTGTACATGTGTTGTTGTGTGTGTGTGTGTGTGTGTGTGTGTGTAGGGCAGTATAGTGTACATGTGTTGTTGTGTGTGTGTGTAGGGCAGTATAGTGTACATGTGTTGTGTGTGTAGGACAGTATAGTGTACATGTGTTGTTGTTTGTGTGTGTGTGTGTGTGTGTGTGTTGGGCAGTATAGCGTACATGTGTTGTTGTGTGTGTGTGTAGGGCAGTATAGTGTACATGTGTTGAGGTGTGTGTGTGTGTAGGGCAGTATAGTGTACAAATGTTGTGTGTGTAGGGCAGTATAGTGTACATATGTTGTGGTGTGTGTGTAGGGCAGTATAGTGTACATGTGTTGTGTGTGTGTGTGTGTGTGTGTGTGTGTGTGTGTGTGTGTGTGTGGTGTGTGTGTGTAGGTCAGTATAGTGTACATATGTTGTGGTGTGTGTGTAAGGCAGTATAGTGTACATGTGTTGTGGTGTGTGTGTGTGTGTAGGGCAGTATAGTGTACATATGTTGTGGTGTGGGTGTAGGGCAGTATAGTGTACATGTGTTGCTGTCTGTCTGTCTGTATGTGTCTGTGTCTGTGTCTGTGTCTGTGTCTGTGTCTGTGTCTGTGTGTGTGTGTGTGTGTGTGTGTGTGTGTGTGTGTGTGTGTGTGTGTGTGTGTAGGGCAGTATAGAAGGCTTCTTCTTACTTGCAGTGTTTGCACTTAACGCCAAACATCATGTTCTTATGACACACCTGGCATGTCTGGGAGAGCCACGATTTGGTTGAAAACCTTAGAAGGAGGGAGAGAGAAGCAAAGCATGAATATATTTCACTTATAACACAACTTTTAATGTTGGAGTTGCCTACTGGGTAGTGGACAAACAAGGATGTTCCAGAGAAGTGTGTTGGAACTCTGCCAGATCCCAAATTGTTTTCATTGGAGTCTGTTATCTCTTTTCCCCAAACTTTTACGCAAGATCAAAATGAATAAATACACACTTTCCAGTCAGATAAACACTGGGTCTGACTGGGTGTCTGCATAACTCAAATTCTCCCATTCTTGAGGCGCCATTCTCACCAGACCGATGCAAGAAATGTTCGGGGTCTGTGCCAAGGTAGAACGCTGAGCTCAAAACCGGGAATGTCTTTTTTTCACAATCCCATCACATACTCCACTAAGACCCAGGGCCTCTAGGGCTTAAACAATAGATACGCAAGTATGGTGTGGCACAGGTCTTGATGATGATGATGATGTGTCCTACCTGTGTGTTACAGAGAGGCCGATATCTCTCCTCATCATCTGTGGAGACCCCCGGTGCAATGGCAGGTTATCTGGAAGGGAATGAGAGAGGGAGTGTGTGAGAGGGAGTGTGAGAGGAGCTAGACAGAAAGGGGAACAGAAGGCAGGAGATAGAAAGAGGGAGGCTGGGGAAGAGAGAGAGAGAAACAAACAGTGGGAGAAAAAAAGAGGAAATCGAGTATGAGGGAAACCGAAAGAGAGGAAAAGAGAGAGGAGGAAACGTAGAAAGGCAGAGTTCCCAGGTTGCACTGGGGCATCAGGACTCACGCTCCAGCAGCGTAGGGGTGCCTGGGAGGGTGTAGGGGGCAGTGGCCGGGTCAGGGGTGCGGGCGGAGTCTTCACACCCGTTCCCACTGCTACTGTTGATGTGCACGTTCAGGAGCAGCTTGTTCTTCTTCTCACCCCTGCAGAACAGAGAGAGGGCTAGCTGTGTGGGTCACCCAGAGAGGGCTAACTGTGTGGGTCACTCAGAGAGGGCTAACTGTGTAAGTCACTCAGAGTGGGCTAACTGTGTGGGTCACTCAGAGAGGGCTAACTGTGTGGGTCACTCAGAGAGGGCTAGCTGTGTGGGTCACTCAGAGAGGGCTAACTGTGTGGGTCACTCAGAGAGGGCTAACTGTGTGGGTCACTCAGAGAGGGCTAACTGTGTGGGTCACTCAGAGAGGGTTAACTGTGTGGGTCACTCAGAGAGGGCTAACTGTGTGGGTCACTCAGAGAGGGCTAACTGTGTGGGTCACTCAGAGAGAGCTAACTGTGTGGGTCACTCAGAGAGGGTTAACTGTGTGGGTCACTCAGAGAGGGTTAACTGTGTGGGTCACTCAGAGAGGGCTAACTGTGTGGGTCACTCAGAGAGGGCTAACTGTGTGGGTCACTCAGAGAGGGCTAACTGTGTGGGTCACTCAGAGAACAGACACATCATTCACACAGAAACCAACTCATTTCATAGGTTTTGACTCAAACACCCACACTTGCGATGAAGATGGCCACTCATATTCAAAAGAGAAAACACAAAATAGCTAGATCAATCAACAAAGGAAAACTGCAAAATGGCTGCCTTAATTAATTTAATTAAAGACGACAGAATAGAGAAACACCCACTTGATGTTGGGGACTGGCTCTTCTATGCGGTTGGCCAGCTGTGACTCATGGCTCTTGCTGCGTGTGAGGGTGATGTTGAAGGGGAGTTGCAGCAGCTTTCTGGAGGGGGGCGTGCCTAGGAGGTGCTTGGTGCGTCTCTTGGAGGGAGGGGAATTGGAGAGGAGCAGTGGTGAGGAGGGGAAAGCGTCCGACATGCCTCCTGTGTAGACTTGATGACCCTTATCGTCCACACAGGGTATGACAGTCACAGAGACAGAACGGGCGTGGGTGTGGGGACTGAGGATGGAGCCACGGGGTAGGGTGGCGGGGGTGGAGGGGCGACGGTCCGGAGGAGGCAAGGTGTTACTGTCACGGCGGGGCGGCTCAGATATCCAGGGTCCTGGGTCTTCCCTGATGTCCCCACCTAAAGCAGAGGTTAGAGTTTCTAACAGTACTGAACTACAGTGTACAGAGCATCAACAACCACTGTTATTAATAACAGAAAAAGACTATAACAGTGTGACTGACCTGTCTCAGTGGCACTCTTTAGGCAGGAGAGGGCAGCGGTGAGTTGAGAGCACTCCTCTGGTTTGGAGCCCAGCCGTCTCATGGTGTCCTGCACTTGACAACTGGACATCTGCAGCAAAGCATCCAGGGACAGCTTCACTGGTACAGCCTGGACACACAGAGAGAGAGAGAGAGAGAGAGAGAGAGATGGAGAGAGGATGAGAATGAGAAAGGGAGGTGTGTGTGTGCCAGAGATGAAGTAAGGAGAGAAGGTTGAGAGAGAGAGAAACGTGGGCAATGTGTGTGTGGTTGTCCCAGACAAGTTGCTATGACTACACAGACGTGCTGTGACACACTAACAACCCCACCCTCAGACAGGACTGTGTCACTTTACGGCAGGCAGGGAGTGGGGGACATTATATAAGATGTGACATTTGGTCACTCTGGAGGTTACTTGGTGGCTATTTCAAGTCCAATGGAAAAACAATTGCTAATGTCAACGTTGCGAACAGAGTGCCCCATGGTTGCGGTGGGGTTATGGTATGCAATCCTCATGCCCATTTTGGGGGTCATTTTTTTTTAAGGTATCTGTGACCTACAGATGCATATCTGTATTCCCAGTCATGTGAAATTGTTGCATGTTGCGTTTATATTTTTGTTCAGTATAGTTCACTCAGAGGTTTCTGAGATGAGGTACCCCTTTGCTGGACTGGTGAATTCCGGAATCTACTGGCAAGCCATGAAAAGAAGGCTTAACCCATATACAACCATCAACCCCTGTCGTTTTACCGGAATTAATTCTCCCACCTCTGGTCTCCCTGGCGACAGTTCTCAGCCCAGTGGACCGTACTCACCAGAGTGGTGGGGTAGGGGGGTTTCTGGGATGGAGGCTTAATCACCTGGCAACCATGTGCTTCCTGCATTGTCTCCATGGTAAATGGATGAAAGAGGGATGAAATGGACAAAAGGGCGCATGAAGTGATGTTTGGTCCAGTGAGGGAGGCAGGAGACTGAGTTGGATATCTATTAGTTATTGTCACGATCTGGAGAGCCACTGAGTATACGTTTCTACAGTCATATCATATCAATGCTGCTCGGGAGAACTGGGGCTTGAATCAACTTCAAAGGACCTTTGCCTAGTTTCTTACTGTGGCATGTTCATTTTATTGTAGTATCTCACAATACCCATGGAAATAAAAAAGGTATATCATTCCCTGCTTCACTGAAATGATGAGACCTGGTTATCAGAATTCTACTTCATAAAGCCTACTCCCAATAACCTAGCTGACCATAACGTTACTATGTCCACACAACAATAGACCTCAATACATTTGACATTCAGAGTCAGGAGGTTGGGCAACTGGTGACACGCCGGGTTCTATTTTTAGTCGTTGTTGTTATTTTGGAAACTTTTGTTTCGCTTGACAGAAATAAACTAGCAGGACTGCACAGGCTGTGTGTGGGCTCTGGAGGAACCCACCCAGCCAGCCAGCCTTTTGCTATCATAATGACAGACAGTGCTGTAGAACTTTTTGTACAGATTAATAACAACAAGGTATTTGTGTAAGGGACATGGTTGGGAACAGAGGCCTAGATAAGTGCCCACTTATTCCAGTAGTAGCAGGATCAAAGGGAGGGTGGAGTGGGTGGCAGTGGGCCAGATCAGGGCTGTATCAGTATCTGGGCAGATGGATAGAGAGGAGAGTCCCAGGATACAGAGCCCCTGGCTGGAACCTCCCCATTAAAACCTGATTACTTCTTTGCCTGTCATGCCTAGTGCCTTAGGTATTGCGTCTTCAATAAGCACTGTGCCACTTAATGTGTATTGAGGTGGCAATGGTCTACCATGGAATTCAATCCCTCCATAGAATTATTTGGTTCTACAGGGAGTCCCCTTCTTCTTATAAGCAGACAGACGTATTACCCACAACAAAAGACAAGCTGAGATGGAAATTCACCAGGAAGCAAGGTATCTAAGTGTTTTGCTTGAAGGTACCTTTAGACTCCTTATTTTAGGAATATATGACACAATCTCATGCCAGCCAGAGACAAATGTAAGTAGAACATGTCCAACTATTCACTCATCTGTTGAATGTACACACACACAAACACACACCCTGTGCCAGCAGAGCACACACATCAGGTTTGTGTGTGTGTGAGAGAGAGAGATACACACACTGTGTGCTGTGGGTTATTATACTGTGTGTTGGGCAGGCCAGAACTTCAAACTGAAAGCGTATGAAAAGGCTGACACATACCGATATCTGGGTGTCAGCTTGTCTGGGCATGTCATGACTGGCTGTGTTTGGTGTTGACGTAATCTAATACTGATAGAACGGATGACTGACTGACTACACAGAACCAAAGAGAGATTTCCAAAAACAGCTCAACTAAAGAGTCCCTTACCACAAACAGACAACCACGCACACCATGAACACACAAAACACTAATCTCATCCCTGTCCCACCTGTCTAAGCCTTTACTACCATAGCCCAGAGAAACGCATTGAATAACACGTTCATAAATGGCAAAAAATCAATCGTAAGGAATAGGTTTTTGAAGTGTCTGTCGTGTATACGTATATAGGAGATATACGAAAGCTCAGCAAATATTTTTGTTCTTTTGGATACATATTTAACCCCTTATTTCTGTTGGCACAAAACTACCTCCATACTTCCATTCATTTGTATGGGTTACCTTCAGACGAGTCCCATGACACTTGTGGGGGTCAAAGAGCAAAACGGAGAACACCATCGTAAAAAGTCTCATCTTTTCATCGAGTGTAAGCCAAGCTATTCGGACGCTACAGCCGTTTTGTCGGAAGGCCGACATAGATGGATGTGGCGGATTGAGACGCAGCCCATTAAATCGCTAGATTAAACTGACGGATATTGATGGGGATTTTTGTTATGTTACTTAGATTGACCCACGGGTGCGTCAATAGACTCTTAAGGATTTAATAATACCCAGGACAAGCCTCCTTCCATAAATCATCAAACAAACACACTCATCCAGAACACTCAGAACAACCAGAACACCCAGAATATACACTACCGTTCAAAAGTTTAGGGTCACTTAGAAATGTCCTTGTTTTTGAAAGAAAAGCACATTTTTTGTCCATTAAAATAACATTAGATTAACCAGAAATACAGTGTAGACATTGTTAATGTTGTAAATGACTAATGTAGCTGGAAATGGCAGATCTTTTATGGAATATCTACATAGGCGTACAGAGGCTCATTATCAGCAACGATCACTCCTGTGTTCTAATGGCACGTTGTGTTAGCTAATCCAAGTTAATAATTTTAAAAGGCTAATTAATCATTAGAAAACACTTTTGCAATTATGTTAGCACAGCTGAAAACTGTTGTGCTGATTAAAGAAGCAATACAACTGGCCTTCTTTAGACTAGTTGAGTATCTGGAGCATCTGTGGGTTTGATTACAGGCTCAAAATGGACAGAAACAAATAACTTTCTTCTGAAACTCATCAGTCTATTCTTGTTCTGAGAAATGAAGGCTATTCCATGCGAGAAATTGTCAAGAAACTGAAGATCTCGTACAACGCTGTGTACTTCTCCCTTCACAGAACAGAACAAACTGGCTCCAACCAGAATAGAAAGAGGAGTGGAAGGCCCTCTGAGGACAAGTACATTAGAGTGTCTAGTTTGAGAAACAGACGTCTCACAAGTCCTCAACTGGCAGCTTCATTAAATGCAAAACACCAGTCTCAACGTCAACCGTGAAGAGGCGACTCCAGGATGCTGGCCTTCTGCAAAGAAAAAGCCATATCTCAGACTGGCCAATAAAAATAAAAGATTAAGATGGGCAAAAGAACACAGACACTGGACAGAGGAAGATATGGCTTTTTCTTTGCAACTCTGCCTGGAAGGCCAGCATCCTGGAGTCGCCTCTTCACTGTTGACATTGAGACTGGTGTTTTTTTAATGAAGCTGCCAGTTGAGGAATTGTGAGACGTCTGTTGACATTTTGCGGGTACTATTTAATGAAGTTGCTTCTTTAATCAGCACAACAGTTTTCACCTGTGCTAACATAATTGCAAAAGGGTTATCAACTTGGTGTGAGGGCTGGGTGGTGGTGAAGCCGCAACTCCCATCAGGGGGAGTGGATTGAGCCACAACCCAGTCCTCACTTCAGTGAGGGAGGATTAATGATCCCCAATCAGAGACAGCTGTCTAGTGTTGTCTCTGATTGGGGAGAGTATTTAGCTGTCCTCCAAATCCACCTGTGTGTGGATCATTGTTTTGTTTGGAAGCCCATGTGTGCTACAAGGAAGTCACTTTGTGTTCTACTCTCCTTTATTATTTTTGGGAACTTATGAGTATTATAAGTTTAAATAAAAAGGATGTCACTCCACGAACGCTCTGTTTATCGTCCCATGATTACGCAACGTGACACTTGGATTAGCTAACACAATGTGCAATTGGAACACAGGAATGATGGTTGGTGATAATGGGCCTCTGTACGCCTATGTAGATATTCCATAAAAAATCTGCCGTTTCCAGCTACAATAGACATTTACAGCATTAACAATGTCTACACTGAATTTATGATCAATTTGATGTTATTTTAATAGACAAAAAATGTGCTTTTCTTTAAAAAACAAGGACATTTCTAAGTGACCCCAAACTTTTGAATGGCAGTGTACGCATGAGACAGGAGGTGAACACACTAATTGGCCTAGCTACTGGAAGCTACTGGAATACATATAGAAAATTATGGGGGTGTAGTGAGATACCCAATGGGCTGGATGATCACTCATCTTGAAAAAAACGTATACTAAAAACTTGGAAAGCAATCAATCCGCCCATCAATAACATTATTATAATTTAAATATTGAAATAGCATGGGTGACCAAGAAAAACAAATTGATACAATTGAAGGCCTAGTGGCAAACAATAGTGCAGGTACTAGGGATGTGGGTGTGAGCATACGGGTCTGGGCAGAGGAGATGCAGGTCTGGCCAGAGGAGATGCGGGTCTGGGCAGAGGAGATGTGAGTCTGAGCAGAGGAGATGTGAGTCTGAGCAGAGGAGATGAAGTTGTTGTTTGTGTGTGTCTGTAAGTTGTTGTTCATATGTATAAGTTGTATCTGGAGTGAAATTAAATACTACAATCAAAGAAAAAGAAACTTAGCAAGGGACACACATGAACACACATACACACACACACACAAACGCACAAAAACACACAGACGGGAGCATACTAAAACCTGTTAACATCAACAAACTAAACTTAACAACCCACATTAAAGAGGCCAGACTAAACAATGTGAATCTTCTCTGTGTTACTAAATCCCATTGTCTTGTGTACTAACACAGTATTATATAGCTCTATCAGCACTGCGGAAACAAGTCACTCTCTAGTAAGAAACCTAGCTAACAGGAAACAAGGAAATACCTGGTAAAAACAGCCATGTTGCTGTACAAAAGGCTTTCCTTCAGTAGATTGTTATAAAGCTTTCCTATAGTACGTACCATCTGCTCCTTATGGATCCTGGTTTGTTGTAGCCTCTTCTCTAATGTCCCAGTGATATCCCTAGTGCTCCAAACTGCTGTCAAAAACACTGTGAGAACTCAACTCCTCTCTCCAGAGCACTCTCACACTCCCTGTTTTTTTTTCTTCTATCGCTCCCTCCCTCAGTCCCTCCCCCTCTGTCTCTTTCTCTTTTCTTTCAAAGCAGGCTTCGCTAAATAGCCAGCCTGTCTGTCTTCCTGCTTCTGGCATGCCAAAGCGTTGCATCAGCAACTGGTGGTGGCAAAGTCAGTTGATCTCCCCTGAGTCTTGAGACTCTCTTCTCAACCCCCCCACTCCCGCCGTTCCTCCCAGGGCCAGAGAGGCATTGGACCTAAGAGAACATCTCCATGATGCCTTGGGCATACATACACAACAATTTCACAGGGAAGCCCTACAAAGTAGCCCACCAAACACAGCGGCCCTAGTAAACCCACAAACAGCCGCAGTAGAATAGAAGACTGCTTGAAACAGTAGTAGTAGAGAATCCTAACAGATAGGCAGTCTTTGCAGAATGCAGTCAGTGACCTCAAGTCTAACAACCATAGAGACTACTTTATAGGGCTCCTTCATTTATATCTCTCAGTCTCTGATAGCTCAGGAAGTCCTTCCTCCAGACAGGACCATGAGGACGAGGAGAGACCCATTACTAATCAGTGCTTTGCCACCCAATCTCAGAAGACTGCCTTCACTTCCTCTGAACACTAGCATTTTTCCACAGGTCATCGTCCTGGACGCTCCAGATAAGACAAAGGGTGGCCATAAGACGAGAGAATCGGGGATAGTGAGAAGGGAGGATGGAAGAAAGAGGGAGGGAGGGAGGTAGGGGGATATATCTTCCACAAGGGCACAGGAAATAGGTCCTTTGTACTTTTTCTGCTGTGACCGACCTCCTTCCTCTCTTCCTTGGGGAGAGCCTGTTACTGCAGCTGACCTGAGATTACACTAATTAACCCCTGGTTCCTCATACATGTGTTGATACAGTCTGGTCCCATGCTGACACCAAATCATCCTTAATGCATATTGACATCTCCCATTAGTTGAAGTTGTACACAAGCAAGTCCCAAGTCTTTAAGTAGCTATATACAAGTAAATGAGTAAATATTCATAACAATTTTAGATAAGTTGAGTGAAGCTATGCTAACTAAACACAACTCTTTCCCCCTGGTTATCATTGCCTCTTCATACATTTTCCTAAATTGTCCAGTCATGCAAATGAGGTAGAGAGGCACGCCTGATCTGGGCTCTGCCCTGAGGGCCATTCCTCACCTCTTCCTGTGTAAACAGTGGCAGTGCCGGGCCAGGGCCCAAAGCCTCCCTCTCTCTCATATCTCCCAGGGTTTACAATGGCTGAGGGCTGGGAGAAGAGCGTTCATTATCTTGGAACCTTTATAGCCTAGTCTGAGATCTGTTTGTGCTGTCTTGCCATGTCCTGGCGCTAACAATGACCATACGAGTTAGGAAGACAGCACAAACAGATATCGGGACCAGGCTAGCTCTTTTAGCACATCGAATTCCAAATGTACCCAACAACAGAGACTGTCAGCCGACTGGTGCCACTTTTAGTGTGATGAGGCATGGGTCAATACATTCCTGCACTGTGAGTCATTGAGTGAATGGTGAGGAGCCCTGGCTAAATGAATGGCCATTGTTGCCAGGACACTTTTATAGGAAGGGAAACTTTTTATGGATTGAATTGACAATCCTGTCCTATGAGCTGTGGTAGCAAAGGTCCACACAGAAGCTAAACTAGAGAATGACTTGTAGCCTAACCTATTCAATTAAAACAGATTTACAGGAAAAGTCTAAACGTTCTTGTTCCGCAAGAATTCACATTTGCATTCATGGACTCAACAAAACAATGTTGTCAATCCAATGCAATCCATTACAATTTACATGCACCTGCTTTCTCGCTGTGAGCAGAGAATAATGTTTTTTCAATTAGACGCAACGTTAGCCTACCTCAGTGTCCAGGACACAGCACCACATGGGCTACTCTTCACTGGTTTGACCCCACTACAGTGCATTCGGAAAGTATTCAGACCCCTTCACTTTTTCCACATTTTGTTACGTTACAGCCTAATTCTACAAATGATTACATACATTTTTTTCCTCATCAGTCTACACACAATACCCAATAATGACAAAGCGAAAACGAAAACGACCCTAAGCACACAGCCTAGACAACGCAGGAGTGGATTCAGGACAAGTCTCTGAATGTCCTTGAGGGGCCCAGCCAGAGCCTGGACTTACATCTCTGGAGAGACCTGAAAATAGCTGTGCAGCGACTCTCCCCATCCAACCTGACAGAGCTTGAGAGGATCTGCAGAGAAGAATGGGAGAAACTCCCCAAATACAGGTGTGTCAAGCTTGTAGCATCACACCCAAGCAGACCCGAGGCTGTAATTGCTGCCAAAGGCGCTGCAACAAAGGGTCTGAATACTTATGTAAATGTTATATCCGGGTTTTTTTTAAATAAATTTGCATTTGTTTCTAAAAACCTGTTTTTGCTTTGACACTACCATCTCCTCGTTTGACACTACTATCCTGTTTTGACACTACAATCTCCTGGTTTGACACTATTATCTCCTGGTTTGACATTACTATCTCCTGGTTTGACACTACTATCTCCTGGCTTAACCCTACTATCTCTTGGTTTGACCCTACTATTTCCTGGTTTGGCACTACTATCTCCTGGTGAGACAATACCATCTCTGTCTCTCTTTCCCTGTAAGTCCACCTGTTGAATCCACTGTTTCGTAGTCTGTAGCGGCGCTCGTACACTGTCCAGTGTTACGTGTCTGTATGTGTGAGAGTGCTTGCGTCCATGTCACGAGTGGGTGTAGAGAGAGACCAAGGAGCAGCACAGCGATAGTTCGACATCGTTTATTTAAATGATAAACACAAATGTCACGAACTATACAAACAAAAAATAACGATGCAATGACATAAACGGAAACACACTTACTGTACTGTGACTGTAGCATTAATGACCCGCACACAGGTGGATGTGTGGGGAGCCTAAATACAATCCCCAATCAGAGACAACCATGTACAGCTTTCTCTGATTGAGGATCATCACTTCCCCTAGTTAGGGTGTGAGGGCTCGGCTGTGGTCCTACCACTCCCCTTATTGGGAGTAAGGTCTAACCACAGCCAAACCCTCACAGTCCATGCATGTGTGTATGTGACAGAGTGCTTACGTCCATGCGTGTGAGTGTGCGTGTGTGTGGTATGTGGGGAGGCAGGACCGTGTGTATAAATAGCGTGGCAGGCAGGGACAGAGAAGGGAGCAGCTGACTGTGCACATTCTGAGCCCTCCATGCAGAGCCAGAGACAGGCAGAGCCAGATTGGGTGAGTGTTCATCGTCAGCGAGAGAGAGGGGAATGTACTGTAGCTGGTGTGGGGCCCTGAAAACACTACAACCTATTCACTAACTCTATAATACACTATAGCTTTAATACAGCGGGTGAAATAAGTATTGAACACGTCACCATGTTTTCAGGAAATATATTTCCAAAGGTGCTATTGACATGACATTTTCATCAGATGTTGGTAACAACCCAAGTAATCCATACATACAAAGAAACCAAAATAAATAAATTCAGAAATTAAGTTATGTGTAATAATGTGAAATGACACAGGGGAAAAGTATTGAACACATGAAGAAAGGGAGGTGCAAAAAGGCATGGAAAGCCAAAACAGCTGAAAACTATCAGTAATTAAAAAGCAATCCTGCCCCCTGTCAGTGCAAATTAATATCAGCTGGTTCAGTCCCAATGTCATGTGAATAGCACCTTTGGAAATATATTTACTGAGAAAAATGGTGACGTGTTCAATACTTATTTCACCCGCTGTATTAAAGCTATAGTGTGTTATAGAGTTAGTGGATAGGTTGTAGTGTTTTCAGGGCCCCACACCAGCTACAGTACATTCCCCTCTCTTTCCCAGGATACCTCTTTCTTTCTGTGTCACTATTTCAGTTTATTGCTTTCTCTAGCCTTAAACGTAATCTTGGTCTTTCTGCAGGACTGCAGAATCTCTCATATTGCAGTCTTAATTTGAAGATTTACATAATTTGTCAATCTCTCGCTCTACCTCCGAATTTTCTCAGACTCTCTAACACACACATAACACTCCTCCTTGTCCCCCTCTTGGCTGATCTTACACATTTAAATGGCCTCCCACTTGGCACAGACGTAATTTCAACGTCTAGTGTTGATTTACATTTGGTTGAGTTGTCAACTAACGTGAATTCAACGTGAAATCAACAAAAACAAATCACCATGTCACGAAATTCCCAACGTCATCACATTAAATGTTTTTTTTTTTTTAAATGACGTGGAAACAATGCTGATTCAACCAGTTTTTGCCCAGTGGGCTGTATTTGCACAGAGAGAGGGCTTGGTAGAGAGGAGCAGGTTAGACTGGTCTGTGATAGACACAGATTAGTGACAACACGTGGGGCCAGGACACGACTATAACAAAGCAGTATCCTCCTATTCTGTTTTTGACAGTTGCCAACTCCTCAATAGCCCCATCTGCACAAACCTGCTGGGTGTACATTGACGGTAAAAAGTGATCGCTCATTTTCCATTGGCAGAACAAACCGTCTCTATAAAAACACCAGATTAAATATTTTTGTGTCTGTACTAGTCCTGAAAAAATAGTGGCAGAAACTCTCCCTGTGACGCTGCTACTGCCAACTGGAAGGATGGATACAGAGCGTAACTACAAAAGCCTGCTTTCAGCTTCCAGCAAAGGCCTTAATTGCTATGAAATATGCCCTATCATAAGCATGTTACCGTCCAAAAGAAACAAAGACCCAAATCCAATCTGACACAGATAAAGGGAGACGGTACAGCTGGTTTACTAAGGATGATTACATTGCATTGAAGGAGTTAACCATGTTCTGTATCGTAAGAGTTAACTATGTTCTGCATTGCAGGAGTTAACCATGTTCTGTATCAGAAGAGTTAACCATGTTCTGAATTAGAGGAGTTAACCATGTTCTGAATTAGAGGAGTTAACCATGTTCTTTATTGGTGTTAACCATGTTCTTTATTGGTGTTAACCATGTTCTTTAACCATGTTGAAAGTTAAACGGCTCACAAGCTGCTCCTATTGTGGACATTTTCATTTGATATTGATGGGAAACCACACCTGTCCTGAAGTTATAGTAAGCAATGTGCAGAAACATCTTCTCTTGAATAACAAACTGTTATGCCATGTCACCATCAGCTTAGGGCAAAATGGACCTGGTCCAGAGTACATGGAATCTGGAATCCAACATGACTGCCCTCTCTACGTCAGATGCAAACTAACCAAACTAAACTAGGTACTTGAACATTTCAGAGGGGAATGTACAGGGATCCCATTACATAGTCTCTCAGTTCCTTTCCCTTTCTTTACACACACACACACACACACACACACACATACACACACACACACACATACACACACATACACGCACACACACACACACACACACACACATACACACACACACACATACACACATACACACATACATGCACACACACACACACACACACACACACACACACACATACATGCACACACACACACACACACACACACACACACACACACACATACACACATACACACACACACACACACACACACACATACATGCACACACACACACATACACACACATACACACACATACACACACATACACCCACAGACATACAGTGTGACCAAATAGTACCTGTATGAGTTCAGGTCTGAGGTTGATGGTGCAGAGCCAGTCTCCCAGTCGAGGGTAGCTGGCCAGAGCCTGGGTCCTCTGTCTCTCAGGCACTCTCTGCTTACACTGCAGCTGCTTACAGATGTACTTAGTCAGTTTCACCTGAAGGGGGCGACAACACAAACACAAGACACCGCTTGGTATGATCTCCAAAAATATTGTTGGGAAAATGTTATTAAGAACGTTCCGAAAATAACTGAAACACAGACGATGCTAAGCAAAAGCATTATCTGATTGTTGTTATAACCAAGTTTAACAAAATGAGTGGAAAATGAAACTTGCAGCTCAATAAAGAGTTGATCCTTTGCAAGCACAGTGAGTGGGGTTTCATTTCATTTTAACAAAGGAGACTGATGACAAACTGACAACTGCGGGTGTGAAACCCACTGATGTTTGAGAACAAACTGCATGGTGTTTCTTTCTTGTTATTTTCAGCATGAGGTCTGGTGTTCTATGCAAAATGCCGGTGAGAAGTGAGACTAGAGCTCAGGCTGAGGAAATCCCCCTGTCAACTAAGGTTTAGAGTGGGCCGCAGTGAAGTGAGAGAGGAGAGAGAGAGAGAGAGAGAAGAAAGAGAGAGGAAAGAAAGGTCAGATAAAGATATATTGTATACTGAATGTATAAAACATTAAGAACACCTGCTCTTTCCATGACAGACTGACCAGGTGAATCCAGGTGAAAGTTATGATCCACTTCAAATCAGTGTAGATGAAGGGGAGGCGACAGGTTAAAGAAGGATTTTTAAGCCTTGATACAATTGAGACATGGATTGTGTATGTGTGCCATTCAGAGGGTGAATGGGCAAGACAAAAGATTTAAGGTACCTTTAAACGGGGTATGGTAGTAGGTGCCAGGCGTAGGGCTGTTACGGTGACCATGTTACCGCCACACCAGCGGTCACTAGTCATGATGGCAGTCAAATTCCACGCGACCATTTAGTCACGGTAATTAGGCTTCTCCAAGCTCTGATGCTGCTGATGGTCATTAGTAGCCTACAAAACTTGCAAACTGCCTTGTACTCAACACTCTATTGTCCCTCTAATCACTCTGACATCAATGCAAATGTAATCGAAAATCTAAACAAACACTTCATGAGCCCATGAGCTCATGTTGAGCAACATTTCTATAGTCTATGCAATTGCGTGAGAAAGCAGAGTGACTTTTTAAATCATAGTCGCACACCTCATGTAGCCTAGCCCACAGGCCTATATGTTTTGATAAGGTTTGTATCACAACTAGTGGCCAAATAACTTCTTAAAATTAAGAACATTAATCAGCTTTACAATGGGTTTAGAGCCTAACTGGCGTTCATACGTTGCTCGTGAGTTTCAAGTTTGGGGAAGATACTTTTCACATTTATAATAAAAGCATTAATTGCAAAATCACATTTACGGTCACTTTTGAGAATGGTGTTTTCCCGCTAATGGAACATTAGCCTACTGCCATGTGCGCATTGCTGTGCTTATAATGTTAAGAAATAGCCTAATAGTTTATCAACATTTCAAGCTAAACGTTCTGATCTGTTGTGTCAGCCTCATTGCTTTAAAAAAAATGTTTTATGCTAGTTAATTCATTTGGGATCTATCCCATCCCAACTATGTTTGGAATATTTATTTCTCTCACTGAATAGGTCAACTTTTGTACTATGGGGGATAGTAGATTGACATAGGCTAGTGCTTTTGCTGTTAGTTAGGCCTACTCATCTTGTTGGCTGACGAAAAGTAAATATGGACAGTTCTGCCAATATCTTCAATATGTCCCTCGGAATTGAGTAAGGACGTGCGCAGTTGCGTCCCCGATGTCTCTGTCTTCACTTCTAGCCTGTGAGAAAGACCCGATCACGTGACGGAGAGCCATTTGAGTGAAAGGTGCTTTGGAGAATGCAGCCTGAAGAAGATAATTATAATTATTATATTCAGCCCAAGGACACAACGGCCACTGGCCGAAAAAAGGCATGGATTTTTTTAGGGGGCATTACGGTCACACAAAGGGGATGCTGCCGGGAACTTTGAGGCATTATCAAGTGCTTGTCAAATTATGAATGAGAGACGTGTGTGCAGCCTGCGCAAGAAAGAAAGCAGAGCTCATGCCTTTCATGCAACTTTTTTCAAATCGCAGACCTAGAATGTATAAAAATTCTAAATTAAGCATATACTGTAGGAGTACCTGTTTCTTTGTTAATTGCTCAACACAGAATAGCTGCATGTGCACACTCCCTCAAATCGTTTGGAGAAAATATCCTGTCTATTTTATTCAGCTACGTTCAATTGTATTCTTCATACTATAAAATAATATAAAATAATGCCACAGAATTCTTGTCTGCTAAAGGAACTAGTGTAGCCCACAGCCATATGGCATAGACAGATAAGGGCCTAACATAAGGACAACTCAGAGTATGCTATTCTGTTCTTCTGAAATAGACTACATTTTCATAATTTCATGTTTTTTAGACCTGTCTAAAATAAACAATGGATTTATTATGATGGTGTAGAGTATGCGTGGAAGACAAGAGATGCTAAATGTGTTTATGTTAATTCAGTTCAGTGTGTCAAATCGGAGGGCCTGTTGTCCGGTCCTCTGGCAGTCTTTATGGGGGTGCCACAGGGTTCAATTCTAAGGGCCAACTCTATTCTCTATATATATCAATGATGTCACTCTCGCTGCTGGTGACTCTCTGATCCATCTCTACGCAGACGACACCATTCTGTATACATCTGGCCCCGCTTTGGACACTGTCTTAACAAATCTCCAAACCAGCTTCAATGCCATACAACACTCCTTCCGTGGCCTCCAACTGCTCTTAAATGCTAGTAAAACTAAATGCATGCTTTTCAATCGAACGCTGCCCGCACTCGCCCACCGGACCATCATCACTACTCTCGACGGGTCTGACTTAGAATACGTCGATACCTACAAATACCTAGGCGTCTGGTTAGAATGTAAACTCTCCTTCCAGACTCACATTAGGCATCTCCAAGCCAAAATTAAATCTAGAATCAGCTTCCTATTTCGCAACAAAGCCTCCTTCACTCATGCTGCCAAACATGCCCTCGTAAAACTGACGAATTGCAAAAATCATTGAAGCTGGAGACTACCATCTCCCTCAATAACTTTAAGCAATTCTTTTTTTTTTTTTGCTTATTTGCACTCCAGTATCTCTATTTGCACATCATCATCTGCACATCTATCATTCCAGTGTTAATGCTAATTTGTAATTATTTCGCCATTATGTCCTATTTATTGCCCTACCTTCCTAATCTTACTACATTTGCACACACTGTACATAGATTTTCTATTGTGTTATTGACTGTACGTTTGTTTATGCCATGTGTAACTATGTGTTGTTGTTTTTGTCGCTTTGCTTTGTCTTGGCCAGGTCGCAGAACTTGTTCTCAACTAGCCTACATGGTTAAATAAAGGTAAAAAAGAAAAATGTATAATAATTAAAAATGAACATTAAATTACAGTGAGACCAGCAGTTATTTGCTCGACAACCACCGGCTGACAAAATTTCATGACCACCACAGCCCTAGCCAGATGCAACGGTTTGTGTCAAGAACTGCAACGCTGCTGGGTTTTTCACACTCAACAGTATCCTGTGTGTATCAAGAAGGGTCCACCGACCCAAAGGACATCCAGCAACTCAATATTAAGGTGTTCTTAATGTTTTGTACACTCAGGCCTAAAAAAGGACAATTTTGTCTCAGAAGCACCTCAGTGTTATAAGCTCTCAAGAACATGACTGAAGAATGTTGATAAAGGAGAGGAAATGAGGAGAAAAAGCATCTGTAAAATATTGATATGCACTCCTGCCTCCTAAACAGAGAAGTTGGAGATAAAGGGGCCAGATTCAGATCATCCTTGACTGACTGGGTATTTAACAGTTCTCCACTCAGAACAGCAAACAACAAATAGTCCTTATTACATACAAACTCAGAGGAACACCGAGCAGCCTTTCTCAGGGGGGTATCGGCCTGTGCCACTGCCATGACAGCCGAGCACCATGGAAACCCTGCAGCCACAGACGGCGGAACCCGTTTAAGTAAAAAATTAGATTATGGGACATGCTGCGCTGGGGTCACAGAGAGGACTAGTTAGAGTTAGAGCAGGGATGGGCAACTTTGATGGGGGTGGGGGCCACAGAAAATCAGAGGGGGGGGGGCTTCAAAATGGGGGACCAGTTGCCCATCTTTGAGATAGAGTCAAGATGTCCACCTACCCTCGGACACCAGATCCCAGTGGACTGAACTGGACTCACATATAACCTTATGCCTCTGTCCATCCACAAGTATTACGTCAAGTCTTATCCCTCTGTCCATCCACAAGCATCAATAAAGTACCTATCTATCTACAGTGGGGAGAACAAGTATTTGATACACTGCCGATTTTGCAGGTTTTCCTAATTACAAAGCATGTAGAGGTCTGTAATTTTTATCATAGGTACACTTCAACTGTGAGAGACGGAATCTAAAACAAAAATCCAGAAAATCACATTGTATGATTTTTTAATAATTCATTTGCATTTTATTGCATGACATAAGTATTTGATCATCTACCAACCAGTAAGAATTCCGGCTCTCACAGACCTGTTAGTTTTTCTTTAAGAAGCCCTCCTGTTCTCCAATCATTACCTGTATTAACTGCACCCGTTTGAACTCGTTACCCGTATAAAAGACACCTGTCCACACACTCAATCAAACAGACTCCAACCTCTCCACAATGGCCAAGACCAGAGAGCTGTGTAAGGACATCAGGGATAAAATTGTAGACCTGCACAAGGCTGGGATGGGCTACAGGACAATAGGCAAGCAGCTTGGTGAGAAGGCAACAACTGTTGGCGCAATTATTAGAAAATGGAAGAAGTTCAAGATGACGGTCAATCTCCCTCGGTCTGGGGCACCATGCAAGATCTCACCTCGTGGGGCATCAATGATCATGAGGAAGGTGAGGGATCAGCCCAGAACTACACGGCAGGACCTGGTCAATGACCTGAAGAGAGCTGGGACCACAGTCTCAAAGAAAACCATTAGTAACACACTACGCCGTCATGGATTAAAATCCTGCAGCGCACGCAAGGTCCCCCTGCTCAAGCCAGTGCATGTCCAGGCCTGTCTGAAGTTTGCCAATGACCATCTGGATGATCCAGAGGAGGAATGGGAGAAGGTCATGTGGTCTGATGAGACAAAAATATAGCTTTTTGGTCTAAACTCCACTCGCCGTGTTTGGAGGAAGAAGAAGGATGAGTACAACCCCAAGAACCCCATCCCAACCGTGAAGCATGGAGGTGGAAACATCATTCTTTGGGGATGCTTTTCTGCAAAGGGGACAGGACGACTGCCCCGTATTGAGGGGAGGATGGATGGGGCCATGTATCGCAAGATCTTGGCCAACAACCTCCTTCCCTCAGTAAGAGCATTGAAGATGGGTCGTGGATGGGTCTTCCAGCATGACAACGACCCAAAACACACAGCCAGGGCAACTAAGGAGTGGCTCCGTAAGAAGCATCTCAAGGTCCTGGAGTGGCCTAGCCAGTCTCCAGACCTGAACCCAATAGAAAATCTTTGGAGGGAGCTGAAAGTCTGTATTGCCCAGCGACAGCCCCGAAACCTGAAGGATCTGGAGAAGGTCTGTATGGAGGAGTGGGCTAAAATCCCTTTTGCAGGGTGCGCAAACCTGGTCAAGAACTACAGGAAACGAGGTTTCTGTACCAAATATTAAGTTCTGCTTTTCTGATGTATCAAATACTTATGTCATGCAATAAAATGCAAATGAATTACTTAAAAATCATACAATGTGATTTTCTGGATTTTTTTTTTTTAGATTCCGTCACTCACAGTTGAAGAGTACCTATGATAAAAATTACAGACTTCTACATGCTTTGTAAGTGGGAAAACCTGCAAAATCGGCAGTGTATCAAATACTTGTTCTCCCCACTGTATGTACTTCTAGCACTTTTTCCAGCTGAATGTAATATGTCTACAGAATTTCAGTCAGTGTTTTAAGTATTTCGTTTTTTCAAAGCCGGATTTTAGCTTACCTCTTAACCAAAAAGCTGGGGCTGGAGGTGAGTGAGTTAAGAGGGTGGGCAACTTCAAATACGGAGGTTTTAGTCACTGATGGTCCTGGTAGGTTTTAGAGAGCCTGGCCTAGTGGAACAACATTAAAGTTTAATCAGCACTAGATCAGTCTGAGGGAGACTGTCTCTGAATGCCCTCCTGTCTCTCTCCCTATCAGAGAATGGCCGTGGCTGATTTGATGCACTTCACTGAGCAACTAGAGGAAGCCAGGCGGTGTTGGTTTGCACCAGACAACGCCTGGCCTCGTTCCGCTGTGGCACTCGTCGTTATTCACTGTCTATCTTTCTCTCCATCTCCCAGCTCTGTTACATGGCAGGCACATGCAGCGAGGGGTAGGGTGGCTGTGCCCACCTGTTTTACCACAGTGTGGGTAACTAAATTGTGTGTATTGTGTGTGACAATGACCCAAGGGAAGGGACTTTTCTGGAGGTGGTGTTGCCTGCCAGCACTTAACCTTTGAATGTTAGTCTCTATGTAACAGACAATGCCTGTGTGGGGTAGGCACTCAAGATATAATTCTCAGCCACTATCACAGTTCATACCTGTGCTTGTATATTGCGGTTATGCACAATACCACAGTACGCAAATGATAAGCATCACTTCTCCATGTTAGTTTCCATCTATGGAAAAAACATTTGTGTGTCTTAGTTAAGGCAAAGGAAACAGTGATAGACGTGACGAAGAGAGCGAGCGAAAAGGTCAAGAAAGATAGGAGAAAGCAAACAAGACGAAGAGAAAGAGAGGTAAAAAGGGGGGAGGGGAATGAGAGACAGATCGTTTGCAAAACCACATGGGAGTTTCCTGACACCACACGACTCATCATTTTGTAGTTCTGTTTCTTCCAAAGACTGCACCGTAGCTGCTGCTTTGGATAATTGTCAAAATGATCAAACTAGCACTTCTATGATCGTACCAGTAAAGTGTGACAGAGCCTCAAAAGTCAAAATCCCTGCAAAATGATAGTCATTTAATGACAGTCTTCCCAGAAACATACAATGTGGGTAGATAATATGGGCCGTGTCCATTCCTAGGTTGCCAGATCTGATTACAGAGTAGAAGCTGACCACATGAACATTATTAGTTGGTGTATGTAAATCAGATGACGGCTGTTAGTTAGGTGTGGTCAGTCTGTAGATTTAACTATAGACTGAAGGAGTAGAAGGGCCCTGTAATAAGGTGACAGTAGCACTAGGGTTGTGGCGATCATTACGTTTTGTCAGCCGGTTATAGTCAAGCAAATAACTGCCGGTCTCAAAGAAATGGACCGTAATTAACTTAAACATATTTAGTATCTCCTGGCTTCCAGCCTAGAAGCCACTGATGCCGACATTTGTAACATCTAGATTTGTAATAAATCAATTTAATTTAGCCTACACCATCACAATAAATCTATTATTTATTTTAGGCAGGTCTAAAGAAACAAGATATAAAGAAAATGTAGCCTATTTCAGAAGAACAGAATAGCATACTCTGAGTTGTCCTTATATTAGGCCCTGATCTGGCTATGCCATATGTCTGTGGGCTACACTAGTTAATTTACCAGACAAGATTAGCTTATAATTGCTTATAAATGGCATTATTTTTATAGTATTTTATAGTGAGAGGAATACAATTGAACATAGCCAAACGATTTCCAAGGGAGTGCGCACATGCGGCTATTCCTGTGGCTATTCTGTGTTGAGCAGTTTACAAAGAAACAGATCCTCCTACTCTGAACAAAAATATAAACGCATCATGCAAACATGATCAATGGGTGACATGTCTGGTAACTATGCAGGCCATGAAAGAACTGGGACATTTTCAGCTTCCAGGAATTGTGTACAGATCCTTGCAACATGGGGCCGTGCATTATCATGCTGAAACATAAGTTGATAGGCTTGTAAGTAAGCATTTCACGGTAAGGCAGCATTATGTTTTAACCCAGGACAGGCAGCATTATGTTTTAACCCAGGACAGGCAGCATTATGTTCCACACAGCCACGCAACTGACTGTTCTGTGAATGGTTGTATTCGGCGCATATGACAAATAGAATTTGATTTGATTTTGATTTGATTTTAATGGTTTCACATAGGGCTGGCGTGGTTACAAGTGGTCCGCAGTTATGAGGCCGGTTGGATGTACTGCCATATTCTCTAAAACAATGTTGGAGGCAACTTCAATTCTCCGGCAACAGCTCTGCTGGACATTGTGTGACAAAACTGCACATTTTAGAGTGTCCTGGTATTGTCCTCAACACAAGGTGCACCTATGTATTGATCATGCTGTTTTATCAGCTTCTTGATATGCCACACCTGAGAAAGAAGATTTTTGTGCATATGGAAACATTTCTGAGATTCTTTATTTCAGCTCATAAGACCATTTTACTTGTTGCATTTATATTTGTGTTCAGTCCATACAGTTGAATTCGGAAGTTTATATACACCTTAGCCGTTTGGAAATTGCTCCCAAGGATTAACCAGACTTGTGGAGGTCTACACATTTTCTTCTGAGGTCTTGGCTGATTTATTTTGATTTTCCCATGATGTCGAGCAAAGAGGCACTGAGTTTGAAGGTAGGCCTTGAAATACATCCACAGGTACACCTCCAATAGACTCAAATGATGTCAGTTAGCTCAGAAGCTTCTAAAGCCATGACATAATTTTCTGGAATTTTCCAAGCTGTTTAAATGCACAGTCAACTTAGTGTATGTAAAGTTCTGACCCACTAGAATTGTGATATAGTGAATTATAAGTGAAATAATCTGTTTGTTAAGAATTGTTGGAAGAATTAGTTGTGTCATGCACAAAGTAGATGCCCTAACCGACTTGCCAAAACTATTGTTTGTTAACATGAAATCTGTGGAGTGGTTGAAAAATTAGTTTTTATGACTTCAACCTAAGTGTATGTAAACTTCCGACTTCAACTGTATACTTAATTTAGAGTTATTTATGCAACTTTAGTTGTGATACAAACATTAGGCTATATGTTTAGATTTTTTATACATGATGATTTGAAAAAGGTTGCATGAAAGGCATAAACTTTGTTCTGTTTCTTGCGCAGGCTGCACACACTTCATCAGTCTCTCATTCACAATTTGACAAGCACTTGATAATATTCTTGATTTAGAATGGGCCATTATCATGCACCTGTCAGAACTGAAGCAGGGGAAAATAATACATGTAATCCATATGCACTTAAATAGCAAATGGAGGATGCTTTTCCCACGGTTCATTTTCCTGCTAGCCAGTTAGGCTACTCTGCTTGTAAAGCGAAGCAATGTGCTTATTTTTTATTAGGAATATAGTTGGCCTAGCCTATAGAAAGCTGATGGGCTCCTCCTCTTTTTAATAGAGACCATCAAAACTCTGTTTTCCCACTCTATTGCATAGCTTATAGAAACGTTGCGCAACATGGGTTTATGGGCTCTCATGAAGTGTTTGATTTTTGATTGCATTTGCCAGAGTGATTTGACAGTACAGGCCAATAGTGACCGGCAGTTAGCAAGTTTGGTAGGCTACTAATGACCATCAGACAGTGCGCTGTTTTGGAGAAGCCTAGTTACCATGACTAAACAGTCACATGGAATTTGACTGCGGTCATGACTAGTGACTGCCGGTGTGGCGGTAATACGGTCACCGTAACAGCCCTAAGAAGCACCCAGGATCAATCTGATGCCGGCCTCTCTATACATTCAACATCACAGGCCTATGAAGTTTACAAGGACAGTGACTTCAGTTTACGAGACCAATTACATGATTTTAAAGAAGTCACTTTACGAGCTGGACTGCTCAATCCTCTAAGACAGTGTTTTGGTTCAAACAATTCAAAGACAATATTGTACACAAGAATGACCATTTTCACACAAGAATGAACTTATCATTGTGCAATTGCAGTGCAGGTAATATGAGGAAGTTGAAAACCATTTGGAAACACAACACCACTTCTGAAATTACATAAGATCCATGTTTGAGGCAGTACCAAACATCTCTCCAATTCTTCATCATCTGGTGTCCAGCAACGCTCAAGTCTAGCCTATCCCAACCCCCCCACACACCTGTCCTGATGGACACAATATCTGCACCTTGTGGTCAGAGACCTTTGTCCCTATCTTTATGACAATGACAGCATTGGAACGTGCTGCTCATCTCCAATATCCAATGTAAACACAATACAGGCTGTTTACATGGACAGACCTGAGTAACCCAACCCATGCAGCCACTTAGCTCAGGCCGGACCACCCTATACAGACAAAGACAGAGAAAGAGTAAAAGGCCTGTCAGTGGCTTAGTCTGCTTCTTATGTTCGTAACCATGTTGTTGTCTGCTGGTTCCCTGGTTCCCCCAGTCCAGTCCAGTCTCAAATAAAACCCCTAGCTATTCAGCTGTAATAAGAGACAGCCATGTTGGATATCTCCTCCTTTATCTTCTCCTCCCTTCTTTCCCCTCTCCCCTTTTTCTCCCCTTCCTTTCTCTCCTCCAACTGTTTCTCATTCTATCTTTTGCGCTTCATTTTATTTTCTTATTCAACAGCCCCCACTGTGAGGGAGAGAAGTCCAAATGTAGATGCTGCTACAGTCACTAGTACACAATAAGCACTCTGATCAACACTCTGAGGGTGACAGATGTGTGAGAATATCACACAGACTTTGTCTGATGACAGCCAGGCATATCCTTAATTGAACCACATTTCCTTTTAATCAATGTGTTTCTGTCTTACAGATTTATACATTCATAAACGGTTAATTATTCGTTTATAATCTGTAATAAACTATTTTAACACATTGGTTGACACTTTTGATTGTTAGGCTATTTTGATGTGTGACATGTTGCGTGTTGCCACGTTGCGTGTTTGCATGTTACGCAACTGTTATTGATTATGGGCATGGAAGGAATAAGGAAGTTTAACCTAAATACAATATACCTACTATAGGCCTACAGCATATCAATGACTGTTCGTCTATAGGCCAGGCCTATATGCACTAGATTACTGTATAATTTGTATTTATTTAAAGAATGTGGGCACTCCACATTCTTTAAATAAATACAAATTATACAGTAATCTAGTGCATATAGGCCTGGCCTATAGACGATGTCTATTCTATTACTTTCTATATAAAAAACTATCTAGTAGCCTATATTATGAGAACAACACACATTAAAACATGTACATGTTCCACTGTCTCTCTCACTCTCACACACACACACACACACACATTCACACACCAACAAGCTGAACTTTGTTATGATAACTGTGTATATGAGTATATGTCATGCCTATGCTACCCATACCGTACCTCCAAAGTGCGTATTTCTTGCTGAGTGAGGTCGCTCAATGCAGCGCATTTGGTGCGGAGTCCTTGTAAACTAGAGATGGAGATCTCGATCATATTCTGGATGAGTTCGCACTGGTGGAGTGCGTCCATGTCCATCGTTGCGCCACCTTCACTGTCCCCGTCCGACAGTTAATTACTTTGAACCATCATTCCACCTTCGAATGGCAAACTATCCATTCCTCGTCGTTGGCACGGCTTGACAGGTTGAGTTGAGTTTGAACAGCTAAAAAGTAGATACGCTATAGGAACGCATACACACAAATAAACTGCATTCAGTAATAGGCTTCCAAGAGCTGCAAACGAAACAAATAGAACAGTTGATCTAAAACATTTACTGTCTTAGCTGTCTGTCACTTCATTGAGCACACCGTTGGTTCCGTGTATTGTCACGAGCTACGTAGGCTACTTCTTTCTGCATGGTGTATGACAGAGTGGCCGCGTTCCACGTTGTCTTTTAACTCTGTGGGGTGCGCAGATGATCATATATCAATTCCTGGAGAACTGTTTATCATATCAGGATATATGTATATAATAAGATATAGGAATCTTCACAAGACGATTGCTTTATCATGTTTGTTCCTGACACTTCTCTAAGGCAGATATTGTGAGATCTGATCACATGGGCCCAGTTATTCAAAAGTTAATATCTTTCTGGATTTCACCAGTGGTGGAAAAAAGTACCCAATTGTCATTCTTGAGTAAAAGTAAAGCTACCTTAATGGAAAATGACTCAAGTAAAAATGAAAATCACCCAGTAAAATCCTACGTACTTGAGTAAAAGTGAAAAAGTATTTGGTTTTAAAAGTATAAATAATTTCAAATTCCATAAATTAAGCAAACCAGACGGCACCATTTTTTATTTTTTATTTACGGATAACCAGGGGCATGCTCCAACACTCAGACATAATTTACAAATAAGTCCGCCAGATCAGAGGCAGTAGGGATGACCAGGGATGTTCTCTTGATAAGTGTGTGAATTAGATCCTGCTAAGCATTCAAAATGTAATGAGTACTTTAAAGTATTTTTACTTAAACCACTGGATTTCACCTATCAGATAGGATTAAATGCATAGAAATATAATTTATATAAAGATTAATCACTTTTTAAACCTGTCAGGCTCTGGCCATAGAGAAGCTTTGCTTCTCTATAGTTCTATGGTCAGAGTCTGGCAGATCTAGTATTTCTACGTCTGTGTTGTGTTGTGTGTGGGATCCCTAATTAGAGGCAGCTGCTATGCATTACCTCTAATTAGGGACCCTACTTAATTGTCTATGTTCCACTCCCTTGGCGTGGTTCATTGTTATGTTGTATGCTGTCTCGTGTTCGTGCTACGTGTGTTTATTTATATTGCATTTGTTAATTTGTATAGTTCGTATCAGTATAGTTTATTCGTTAAATAAACAATGTCGAACTATGGATACGCTGCGCCTTGGTCTCTCTACACACCCGGACGTGACAGAATGAACCACCACCCGACCAAGCAGCGTTATAAGGGAGCAACGGAGAGGAAGAAAGGAAGACAGCGGCGTTATAGAGGTAATGGAGCCCGTAGTCAACCCCAGGAAAATTTCGGGGGGGGACTATGGGGATGGTCTGGCAAGGAGGAGGACGCGCCAGTACCACTCTCCATGTGGAATACGGTGGAGAAGGAGGAAGAGGAATACCTGAAGGGGGTATATTGTAGCATTATGGAACTGTGTAGGCGAAATTGGGAAGAGTGTGAGAACGAGCGGAGGGAGCTGGAGCTAAAGGTGCCCATGGTGTGCATCCCCAGTCCAGGTCGTTTAAAGCCTACATCCTGCGCCGAGTCTCCAGTGTGCATCCCCACTCCAGTATGTTCCATGCCAGCTTCCTGTATGCGCGCTGAAATGCGCGTCACCAGTCCGGTGCAACCTATGCCGGTTTCATGTGTGAGAACTCCAGTGCCAGAGCAATCCGTTCCATCGGTGCCCAGTCCGGGTCCGGCTGTCTGCTACACTCCAGTCACAGAGCAGTCCGTTCCACCGGTGCCCAGTCTGGGTCCGGCCGTCTGCTACACTCCAGTGTCAGAGCAGTCCGTACCACCGGTGCCCAGTCTGGGTCAGGCCGTCTGCTACACTCCAGTGTCAGAGCAGTCCGCTCCACCCGGGTCCGGCCGTCTGCTACACTCCAGTGCGCCTCTCCAGTCCGGTAAGCTCAGTACCGGCTCCCTGCACTCGCCCTAAAGTGTGTGTTATTAGTCCAGTGCCGACTCCACGCTCCAGGCTTTCAGTGCGTCTCTCCAGTCCGGTAAGCTCAGTACCGGCTTCCCGCACTCGCCCTAAAGTGCGTGTTATTAGTCCAGTACCGACTCCACGCACCAGGCTTCCAGTGCACCTCTCCAGTCCGGCACGTCCTGTGCCTGCTCCCCGCACTCGCCCTGAAGTGCGTGTTAATAGTCCTGTGCCATCAGTGCCGACTCCACGCACCAGGCTTCCAGTGCGCGTCTCCAGTCAGGTACGTCCTGTGCCTGCTCCCCGCACTCGCCCTGAGGTGCGTGTTATTAGTCCAGTGCCACCAGTGCCGACTCCACGCACCAGGCTTCCAGTGCGCGTCTCCAGTCAGGTACGTCCTGTGCCTGCTCCCCACACTCGTCCTGAGGTGCGTGTTATTAGTCCAGTGCCGACTCCATGCACCAGGCCTCCAATGCGCCTCTCCAGTCCGGTACGTCATGTGCCTGCTCCTCGCACTCGCCCTGAGGTGCGTGTTATTAGTCCTGTGCCACATGTGCCGACTCCACGCACCAGGCTTCCAGTGCGCGTCTCCAGTCAGGTACGTCCTGTGCCTGCTCCCCGCACTCGACCTCCAGTGCGTGTGCCCAGCCAGGTTCCTCCAGTGCCGGCTCCACGCACCAGGCCTCCAGTGCGCCTCTCTAGTCCGGTACATCCCGTGCCGACTCCCCGCACTCAACCTCCAGTGCGTGTGCCCAGCCAGGTTCCTCCAGTGCCGGCTCCACGCACCAGGCCTCCAGTGCGCCTCTCCAGTCCGGAACGTCCCGTGCCGACTCCCCGCACTCGACCTCCAGTGCGTGTGCCCAGCCAGGTACCTCCAGTGCCGGCTCCACGCACCAGACCGTCGGTGCGCCTCATCAGCTCGGAGCCTCCCGTGATGGTCGACAGCCCGGAGCCTCCCGTGATGGTCGACAGCCCGGAGCCTCCCGTGATGGTCGACAGCCCGGAGCCTCCCGTGATGGTCGACAGCCCGGAACCTCCCGTGAAGGTCGACAGCCCGGAACCTCCCGTGAAGGTCGACAGCCCGGAACCTCCCGTGACGCTCGACAGCCCGGAGCCTCCCGTGACGCTCGACAGCCCGGAGCCTCCCGTGATGATTGAAAGGCCGGAGTCGCCTGCCACACCGGTGCTCAGTCCTGGCCCGGTTATTTGCCCCGCTCCATGGCCTGAACTTTTTGCCCCACCATTGTTGTTTCCAGGACCGGTGGGTTGCCCCTTTACATGGCCGGAGTCGCCTGCCACACCGGTGCCCAGTCCTGGCCCGGTTATTTGCCCCGCTCCATGGCCTGAACTCTTTGCCCCACCATTGTTGTTTCCAGGACCGGTGGGTTGCCCCTTTAAATGGCCTGAATCGCCAGCCACACCGGGGCCCAGTCCGGGCCCAGAAGCTTTGCTTCTCTATAGTTCTATGGTCAGAGTCTGGCAGATCTAGTATTTCTACGTCTGTGTGATGTTGTGTGTGGGATCCCTAATTAGAGGCAGCTGCTATGCATTACCTCTAATTAGGGACCCTACTTAATTGTCTATGTTCCACTCCCTTGGCGTGGTTCATTGTTATGTCGTATGTTGTATGCTGTCTCGTGTTCGTGCTACGTGTGTTTATTTATATTGCATTTGTTATTTTGTATAGTTCGTATCAGTATAGTTTATTCGTTAAATAAACAATGTCGAACTATCGATACGCTGCACCTTGGTCTCTCTACACACCCGGACGTGACAAAACCCCTTTTTCGTCATATCCAACTATTTGTTTTACCCCTTTTTCTCCCCAATTAGTAGTTAGTCTTGTCCCATCGCTGCAACTCCCGTACAGACTCGGGAGAGACGAAGGTCGAGAGCAATGCGTCCTCCGAAACACAACCCCGCCAAGCCGCACTGCTTCTTGACACAATGCACGTTTAACCCGGAAGCCAGCCACACCAGTGTGTTGGAGAAAACAATGCATGCGCCAGGCCAGCCACAGGAGTCGTGATGGGACAAGGACATCCCAGCCAGCCAAACCCTCCCCTAACCCAGATGCTGTGCCAATTGTACATTGTGAGTTGCGACACAATGCAGCTTGCACTGTGATGCAGTGCCTTAGACCACTGCGCCACTCGGGAGGCCCTAAGAGACAAATCATTTCAAATAAATGGTGGGTATAAATGAATTGTATTACGAGGTTACCATGAAGTACCACTAATTGTTAACAAGGTTCAATGTTCGATTTGTTACATAAAATAATTCAGTAATGATGGCAATCATCCATTTTTATCGCCAGTAAGAAACTGCTAGCCATTGGCTGCTAACAGCTAGCTAACCATAGACTTGTAGCTAATTGGCAAGCACAAAAAAAGTCTCAAGATGTAATGTCACGTGCACAAGTACAATTAAATGCCTTTCTTGCAAGCTCTAAATTAAACAATGCGGTAATCAATATCAATGTAGTACTACATAACATAAGGTAGAACATAAAGACAAATAAATCAAATAAGAAATATGAAGAACAGAATAAGTAAGTAAGCTATGTACAGGGTCAGATCCAATACCATATTTACAATGTGCAGGGATACTGGAGTGGTAGAGGTAGATATGTATAGTGTTAAGGTGACTAGGCATCGGGATATACAGTACGTTAAACAGAGTAGCAGCAGCGTATATGAAGATTGCATGTGAGTGTGTGTGTGTGCGTGTGTGTAGCGTCAGTATAAACGTGTATGCCTGTTGTGTGTGTGTGTGAGCAAATGCAGTGAGTGTATATGTAGAGTCCTGTGAGTGTGCATATATACAAATAAAATACAACTAAACTCAGACAGTCTGTGCAGCTATTTAGCAGTCCTATGGCTTGGGGATAGAAGCTGTTCAGGAGACTATTTGTGTCAGTCTTGATGCAAATCAAATTTTATTTGTCACATGCGCCAAATAGAACAGAGCTAACCGTGAAAGGAAAAATAGTAACACAATAAAATAACAATAAAATAACGAGGCTATACAGTATACAAGGGGTACCAGTACAGAGTCAATGTCCAGGGGTACGGGTTAGTCGAGGTAATTTACGTAATATGACCTACATTACAGGAGGTTGGTGGCACCTTAATTGGGGAGGAGGGACTCATGGTAATGACTGGAATGGTATCAGTGGAATGGTATCAAATAGACATTATTATGAGCCGTCCTCCCCTCAGCAGCCTCCACTGACGTACATGTAGGTAGGGGTAAAGTGACTATGCATACATAATAAACAGAGAGTAGCAGCAGCGTAAGTGAAGAGTATGAAGGAATGTGAATGTGTGTGTGTGTGTGTTGGAGTGTCAGTATAGTATGTGTGAGCGTGTGGTTATCGTCCAGTGAGTGTACATCAGGCCTGTGCAAGAGAGTCAGTACAAAAAATAAGAATAGATAAGAAAAAAATAAGGGGGTCAATGTAAATATTCCGGGTAGCCATTTGAAATGTTCAGCAGTTTTATGGCTTGGTGGTAGAAGCTGTTAAGGAGCCTTTTGGTCCCAGATTTGGCACTCTGGTACCCCTTGCCGTGCGGTAGCAGAGATAACAGTCTATGACTTGGGTGGCTGGAGTCTTTGAAAATGTTTTGGGCCTTCCTTTGACAACACCTGGTATAGAGGTCCTGGATGACAGGAAGCTTGGCCCTAGTGATGTACTGGGCCGTACTCACTACCCTCTCTAGGGCCTTGTAGTCGGTTCCCGAGCAGTTGCCATACCAAATGGTGATGCAACCAGTCAGGATGCTCTCAATGGTGCAGCGTATAACTTTTTGAGGATCTGAGGTCCCATGCCAAATCTTTTCAGTCTCCTGAGGGGGAATAGCCTTTGTCATGACCTCTTCACGACTGAGTTGGTGTGTTTGGACCATTTTAAGTCCTTAGTGATTTGGACACAAAGGAACTTAAAGCTCTCGCCCAGTTCCACCACAGCCCCATTGATGTGAATGGGGCGTGCTCAGCCCTCTCACTGTCAGTTCTCTGACCCCTTCCCTATAGGCTGTCTCATTGTCGTCGGTGATCAGACCTACTACCGTTGTGTCATCTGCAAACAAAATTGACTGTACATTTGTTTATTTCCCATGTGTAACTCTGTTTTTTGTCGCACTGCCTTGCTTTGTCTTGGCCAGGTCGCAGTTGCAAATGAGAACTTGTTCTCAACTGACATACCTGGTTAAATAAAGGTGAAATAAAATGATGGTGTTGGAGTCGTGCGAGGCCACGCAGACTTAGGTGAACAGGAGGGGACTAAGCCCACAACCCTGTAGGACCCCGGTGTTGAGGGTCAGGGTGGTGAAGGTGATGTTGCCAACCCTCACCACTTGGGGTCGGCCCGTCAGGTAGTCCAGGATCCAGTTGCAGAGGGAGGTGTTCAGTCCCAGGGTCCTAAGCTCGGTGACGAGCTTGGAGGTAACAATGGTGTTGAACGCTGAGCTGTAGTCAATGAACATCATTCTCAGATAGGTATTCCTCTTATCTAAGTGGGTGAGGGCAGTGTTGAGTGCAATTGAGATTGCGTCATCTATGAATCTGTTGGGGCGGTATGCAAATTGGATTGGGTCTAGGGTGTCTGGGACGATGGAGTTGATGTGTGCCATAATCAGCCTTTCAAAGCACTGCTACAGATGTGAGTACTACAGGGCGGTAGTCATTCTGGCATGTAGCCTTAGAGTTCTTGGGAACAGGAAGTGTGGTAGTCATCTTAAAACATGGGGATTACAGACTGGGACAAGGAGAGGTTGAAAATGACCGTGAATATGCCTGTCAACTGTTCTGCGTATACTCTGAGAACACACCCTGGAATATCGTCTGGTCCCGCGGCATTGCGATTGTTGACTTGTTTGAAGACCTTACGTGGTACTCGGAGAGCAAGATCACTCAGTCCTCTGGGTCGGTAGGGGCCCTAACGCACGGCACGGTGTTGTTATTGTCGACGCGTTCGTCTGGTAGAGAGGCATCATTGGGTAGATCACTGCTGGGTCTTCCTTTATAATCTGTAATGGACTGTTATCCCTGCCACATGCGGCGGGCGTCGGAGCCTGTGTAATATGATTCCACCTTATTCCTATGTTGTCATTTCGCTTGATTGATGACTCTGTGGAGGTCGTAGCAGCCTCAGGGTTGTCTGTGATAGCCCTGTGTGCGGCAGCCCTGTCCTTTAGTTTATCACCAACCTCTGTGTTAATCCAGGGCTTTCTATTGGGGAAGCAGCCAACCTTTAGTGTGGGGACAACATCGCCGATGCATTTCCTAATGAAGCCGGAGACAGAGGGGGTTACCTCATCCATGATATCGCGCTAGCAAAGCAGTCCTGTAGCATAATCTTTGATCCTGATTACCATTTCTCAGCGGAGCAAGTAACTGGTACTTCTTGTTTGAGCTTCTAGTTGTAAACAGGAAGCAGGAGTATGGAGTCATGATCTGATTTGCTGATTGGGGGATAAGGAGGGCCTTGTATGCTTGCTTGTCAGTAGAGTAAGAGTGGTCTAGGACTTTATCGCCTCTAGTAGCGAAGGAGAAGTGTTGATGGAATTTGGGCATCACGTGTCAACAAGGAAAGCAGCCTCCTGGTGCAAGTTTTCCTGCTTGTTTATAGCCTTGTACAGTTTGTTAAATGCCACCTTGTTATTGTTCTTGTCCTGAGGTGGAATGTTTACAACAGTCACGATAATAGTTGAAAACTCCCTCAGGAGGTAGATGGATCTACATGTGTCCATCAGGTATTCCAAGACGGCTGAACAATGGGTCAAAACTTCCACTGTGCTCGAGTCGGCACACCATTTGTTGTTCATGAAGAGGCAAACCCCTCCCACTCTCGATTTCCCTGACTCCACTGTCCTGTCCACTCGGTGAATGGAGAATCCATCGAGTTGGATAGACATGGGGTGCATCTTGTCCGAAAGCCATGTTTCAGAAAAGCAGAGAATATTGCAGTTACGAGAGTCCTGTTGGTAGCAAATCATTCACTGGTAGCAAATCGGTCATTCATCTTATTATCAAGTGATTCTATTGGCCAAGATTGTTCACTCGTCGTGGCCAATAGAATGGAGGGAAGAGGTGGCCGGTTTTACCTTCGCCTTAATCTCTCCAGGACTCCCCCTCTCTTGCCTCTGTAAAACCGATGTTTCCTCTTGGATACCTCAACGATTGGTTCGGAATTACAGAAAGAGCCCGGGACAGATGAGTTGAAGTTGAAGTTGAAACCAGAATTGAGGTATGTAACTGCTTTCTTGATGGTTATAAGAAATGATAGCGATTACATTTTGTGAAAATAAAGTAGAAATAAACACCAAAAGAATCACAAAACAGCAAAGTTAGGTCAGAGTTCACAAAACGGCAGCCATGACGTATGAGCCATTTTTTCAACAGTCAACATCAGTGGAGGCTGGTGGGAGGAGCTATAGGAGGACGGGCTTATTGTAATGGCTGGAATTTAATAAATGGAACGGCATCAAACACATCAAACATATGGAAAAAACATGTTTGACTCCGTTCCACCTATGCCATTCCATACATTAAAATCAGCCTGTCCTCCTATAGCTTCTCCCACCAGCCTCCACTAGTCAACAACAGACCCCCAGAAATAGGTCAACCGCACTCTAGTGGCAAAAGTAAGAACTGCCAAATATGCAGTCAAAGAGGAGAATAATTATTCTGTCAAGGAAAAGTTAATTTTTTCCGAAATAGAGGCATACTAAGACAAAAGAAACGTGACACAGTGTGTAAATGATAACACATTAGTGCAGGAAATTAAGAAATTTATTAAAATGCTGGAAGTGAATGCTGGAATAAAACAATTAACTATGAAAATTAGAAAAAGCTGTGTGCATTAAGGAAATAGGCACCTTGCTCAAATAGAAGCCTGTCTCTAATAAGAGATTGTGTTCAGTGATTTAATCAAATAAATGCCCAGGCTATTCAGTGAAGTTTTACGGTAGACAACTTCTGAAAAACTGGGTGCTGTGCATTACGACTGCAATAAAGACTGCCTGAAACGGCCCTTACTAGTCGAGATGCATTGTTGGAGATGTAGTAGACTACTCACAAGCTAACTATAGAAACCATAGCTATACTCACAGTACACATGCTTTGGATTGATTGCTCTCACACACACTGTATCTGTTTCCCCCTTCACCTTTCTCTATGATTAAAAACACCAACTGACGTCACAGCACACCAAAGCTTCCACACGCCACTTGCTCTCTCACTCGCTGCTGTACACTCCGTATTTCCCCTTGTTATGTCACCCTGGAAGACAGATATAAAGCAGAGCAAGCAGCATGTACTGAACCACTGTTTACATGCACTTACTTCAGAGAGGATGAACAGCCAGTTTACAAAAGACTCCACCCACATCTGAGCCCTGAGTGACACACATTCTCCTCCTTTGCCTCTAATGTCAGAGACCTGTGAATTTTATTAAGTAACCTATTCATTTACATTTAACCTTTTACTGCAGTGGACTAAATCAGTGTTTATTGGTAGTCTTAAACAAATCTACTTTTAAACAAAAGTATACACCTCACACACATGGTTATGTGCTTTAAAAAATAAGACACTTGTACCATGTCAGATATAGAGTTGAAATGTATTATATTTTGAGTTTTCACCCCAATATTACACTTTATATATCACAGAAGACTGAAATATAACAAAACACCAAATTTAATAACGTTTCACCCATGAAGCCAGTAGAGGAACGCTTTTGAACATTCAACTGCAGGAAAAGGCTACGTCATTTAGCAGAAGTTCTTATGCAGAGTGACTGCAGAAGCAATTAAATAAAATGTAATTGTTTTTGTCATATGATTCGTAAACAACAGGTGTAGACTAACAGTGAAATGCTTACTTATAGGACTTCCCAACAATGCAGAGAAAAAAATTGAAATAATAGAAAAATAATCACACAAGGAACACATTTTTATTTAACCTTTATTTAACTAGGCAAGTCAGTTAAGAACAAATTCTTATTTATAATGACAGCCTTCCAAAAGGCAAAATACCTCCTGCAGGGACGGGGGCTGGGATTAAAAATAAAAATAAATAAAAATAAATAAAATATAAATATAGGACCAAACACACATCACGACAATAGAGACAAAACACTAACTAAAGAGAGACCTAGACAACAACATAGCAAGACAGCAACACATGACAACACAGCATGGTAGCAACATAACATGGTAGCAACACAAAACATGGTACAAACATTATTGGGCACAGACAACAGCACAAAGGGCAAGAAGGTAGAGATGACAATACATCACGCAAAGCAGCCACAACTGTCAGTAAGAGTGTCCATGATTGAGTCTTTGAATGAAGAGATTGAGATAAAACTGTCCAGTTTGAGGGTTTGTTGCAGCTCATTCCAGTCGACGATCGACCCAGGGATGTGTGTGCTATCGGGACCTTTAACAGAACATGACTGGCAGAACAGGTGTTGTATGTGGAGGATGAGGGCTACAGTAGATATCCCAGATAGGGGGGAGTGAGGCCTAAGAGGGTTTTATAAATAAGCATCAACCAATGGGTCTTGCGACAGGTATACAGAGATGACCAGTTTACAGAGGAGTATAGAGTGCAGTGATGTGTCCTATAAGGAGCATTGGTGGCAAATCTGATGGCCGAATGGTAAAGAACATCTAGCAGCTCGAGAACACCCTTACCTGCCGATATATAAATGATGTCTCCGTAATCTAGCATGGGTAGGATGGTCATCTGAATCAGGGTTAGTTTGGCAGCTGCGGTGAAAGAGGAGCGATTACAATAGAGGAAACCAAGTCTAGATTTGAGAAGGACAGTGCACCGTCTAGCCATATACCCAAGTACTTGTATGAGGTGACTACCTCAAGCTCTAAACCCTCAGAGGCAGTAATCACACGTGTGGGGAGAGGGGCATTCTTCTTACAAAACCACATGACCTTTGTTTTGGAGGTGTTCAGAACAAGGTTAAAGATAGAAAAAGCATGTTGGACACTAAGAAAGCTTTGTTGTAGAGCATTTAACACAAAATCCGGAGAGGGGCCAGCTGAGTATAAGGCTGTATCATCTGCATATAAATGGATGAGAGAGCTTCCTGCTGCCTGAGCTATGTTGTTGATGTAAATTGGGAAGTGCGTGGGGCCTAGGACCGAGCCTTGGGGTACTCCCTTGGTGACCGGCAGTGGCTGAGACAGCAGATTTTCTGACTTTATACACTGCACTCCTTGAGAGTGGTAGTTAGCAAACCAGACCAAAGACCCTTCTGAGACACCAATACTCCTTAGCCGGCCCACAAGAATGGAATGGTCAACCGTATCAAAATGGCTTTGGCCAAATCAATAGAAATAGCAGCACAACATTGCTTACAATCAAGAGCAGATGTCACAATGGTGTTTAAAGATGGATCAAGGTGCAGCAATAATCAGTCAACTTTATTTGACCAGAAAACAAGAAAACGGAGCATACAACCAAGATGACGTGTGTGTGTGTGTGTGTGTGTGTGTGTGTGTTAGGCGCACAAGCAAAATAACACAACAATGTTCCACATCGCAGGTGGGAAATAGGCCAACTTAAATAGCTGCCTCTAATTGGGGACCAAACACAAAATAACACCATAGAGTTTACTAGAACTCTGCTGTCAGACAGCAGAGGTGACATCATTGAGGACCTTTAAGGTTGCAGTGGCACATCCATAACCTGAGTGGAAACCAGATTGCATACCAGAGAGAATACTATTATTGACAAGTTTTTCCAACACTTTTGATCAACAGGGCAATTTTGGGGTCAAGTTTCAGGAGCTCCTTTAGTACCTCGGACTCAGTAATTGCCTCCAGGGAAAAACTTTGTAGCGGGGCAGGGGAAAAAGAGGGAGAAGCATTGGAGATAGTTGCATTAGAAGGGGTGGCAGATGAGGAAATGTTGGACGGGCAAGGAGGCATGGCTGAGTCAAATAGGAATCCTGACTTAATGAAGTGTTGATTAAAGAGCTCGGCCATGTGCTTCTTGTCAGTAACAACCACATCATCAACTTTAAGGGACATGGGCAGCTGTGAGGAGGAGGGTTCATTCTCCAGGTCTTCTCAAATACACAATGATTAATGATAACTTGGCTATATACATGGGGTACCAGTACAGAGTCAATGTGCAGGGGTGCAAGGTAATTAAGGTAGATATGTACAGGTAAGGATGATGTGACAAGGCAACAGGATAGATAAACAGTAACAGCAGTGTACTGTATGTGATGAGTCAAAACAAAAAGGGTCAATGCAGATAGTCTGGGTAGCTAATGGTTAACTATTTAACTAACTATTTAGCAGTCTTATGGCTTGAGTGTAGAAGCTGTTCAGGGTCCTGTTGGTTCCAGACTTGGCGCTCGGTACCGCTTGCCGTAGCAGAGAGAACAGTCTATGACTTGGGTGGTTGGAGACAATTGTTAGGGCCTTCCTCTGACACTGCCTGGTATAGAGGTCCTGGGTGGCAGGGAGCTCGGCCTCAGTGTGTGTATTGGGCCGTACGTGCTACCCTGTGTAGCAGTTGCCATACCAAGAGTCAAGATGCTCTCAATTGTGCAGGGTTAAGGTTTAGGGTTAAGTACCTTGCTCAAGGTCACAATAACCCTGGCTTAACTATCACCATATACAATGATCAGAGCACAGCACATGTTTATTAAACGTTCTCTATGTACGTGATTTACCAGTATACAGGTTGGGGGGAGATAGAACGATAGAGAGAGGACTATGGTGGGAAACAGAGTAGTTGGCAGAGTACAGAGAATAGCCAGGTTTTTGTTTAATTTGTGTGTTGAGCTGAAGCTCTGACTGGCATGCTGTGATCTGCCCTCCCTGTGTTTCCCATGGGAAAACTCCCCTCTCTCAAACAGCTACAAAAAAAGCTTCCTCCATGACGCTGGCAGGAGCAGCCAAATCCTGGAGGATGGGAGGGCACACAGCCAGTTCCCTGAGTCCTGCAGAAAAGCCTTAACTCTGGGAATACTTTAATGCTCTGTAAGGGAGGCAGATGCAGACCGAATTCATAGACATTGGATTTCATCCACTCTCGAAGTCCAATACAACTCACCTAGATGAGTAAAGGATACATAAAAAGTAATTTTCTAGTAATGGGTATTAGCCCAGACGGTTCTGGCCTCAGGCAACTTGCTGTGTCTAATGAAATTCTAGTCACATTCACACCAATTGGCTCTGTAGAACAGCATTGACGTAGTCCTCCTCAGAGCCCTCGGGGCCCAGTTGCCTAGATTTCAGGTGATTAGAGAGAAAATGGTCCATCATGGCACGCGTAGCTGATACCCTCTTTGGATTAGTGGAGAGTGTTGGCATGACCTAAGTGGTTAGAATTTGGTTCTGGTGACTGCACAATTTTATTTGGAGCAGGTCTATAGAAATATAACCAAACAAGTTGATCAAAACATGTTGTTGTTTCATTATATTTAAATATCTCATCTTGCAAAGACGTATGAAAACATGATTTGTTTTGCCGTCTCTTCCTGTCCTGTTTTGGATACGCTGCTCCCCATGTGTTTTTGTGAGAATTTACTGCCATCTACTGGTACAATACGGTCAGTGAGTGACAGAAGCGAGAGAGAGAGATAATTACTTGACACAATGGAAATAATTGACTATTGAGTAAGGCCACCGAAGGCAGACCTGGCTCTCAAGAGAAGACAGGCTATGTGCACACTGCCCACAAAATAAGGTGGAAACTGAGCTGCACTTCCTTACCTTCTGACAAATGTATGACTAATATAAGATTACACAGACCCACAAAGAATTTGAAAACAAATCCAACGACAAACTCCCATATCTATTGGGTGAAATACCACAGTGTGCAATCACAGCAGCAAGATTTATGACCTGTTGCTACAAGAAAAAGGCAACCAGTGAAGAACAAACACCATTGTAAATACAACCCATATTTATTTTTTATTTATTTTCCATTTTGTACTTTAACTATTTGCACATCATTAGAACACTGTATATAGACATAATATGACATTTGAAATGTCTTTTTTCTTTTGGAACTTTTATGAGTGTATTGTATACTTTGTTTATTTATTATTGTTTATTATCTATTTCACTTGCTTTGGCAATGTAAACATATGTTTCCCATGCCAATAAAGCCCCTTAAATTGAATTGAAATTGAATTGAAACTGAATTGAAATTGAATTGAAATTGAATTAAATTGAATTGAGAGAGAAAGAGAGTATTGATAATCCATGGGTGAAGTGTACTCTTAAAATATGGAAAACAGTTATAAAAGAATACAAATTAGAGGAGGATACTGTAGTTATTAAATGGTTTGCATACAACTCAGATTTAACACCTAACAAATTGGATGCTAGATTTAAGGACTGGGCAGCTAAAGGGATAACAGCTCTATGCAATGTAATGAAAGGCGGAACACTGCTCAGTTTTGAGATGCTTAAAGAGAACTATTTATTAGACAAACAGGACTTCTACCGGTACCTACAGATGCAACATTATGTTAATATGAAGGTGAAAAACCTAACCGAGGCAAGTATATATTTGATAGGAATGTTTAGAAAAGCATATAGTTGAGATAATAGTGGGGGAATTATTTCATGCATATATAAGGGTCTGTTGAATCTTAAAACGCATTCAACTTCATATATTAAATCAAAATGGGAGAGAGAAGGAGGGATAACTATATATGAAGAAGAATGGGCAGCAATTTGGAAGTCCCAATGGACCTGTACCAGTTCACAGAAAAAGAGGGAGTTTGGTTGGAAGTGCTTGATAAGATACTTCAATACCCACTCTCAGAAAACACCATACATCATTTTGGACATACATCTCAAGAATGGTTGAATAGGGATACATATCTAATGAACATACTGCTTGTGGCTAGTAAAAAGACTGATGCTGTTCCATTTCCCCTCCGGTCAATTCAAGTGACCTTTATTTTCAACAAAAAAAAAAAAAAAAAAAAAAATCTTTAGGATGTCTGTTATTTTCTATGTAAAAAAATAATTATCTTTAGGAGGTCTGTTAAAAGATTGACGTAGTTGGCAATGAAGACACTCAACAAGGACAGGAAGTGACTCTGTTAGGAGATTGAGAGACAGGAAGTGGACACAATTGGAGGAAGGGAAAGAATGTGGTAACATGAATTCATCCTGATATTTCCTCTATAATGTATCCACATACTGGTAACGTCATTCTATCAATATTTCTTCATATCACCTCTGTTCTTTTTATATTAATATGTTTATCAATCCTCAGATGTCAAGCCACGTTTAAGAAACAAGATCTTTATAACATTAGTACACTGATAAAATGGTTGTATAAATGTGATAAATTGCAAGTGAAACAGCTATTGCACAAACAGCTGATCTGGCAACGAACAAATGCAAATTGACAATCTATTTAAGTCGCACATTCTCCTGCCTGCTAAGAAACTTGTACTAGTAACAGTTCCACCATATTCTCCCTGTTCTCAGTGCATGGGTCATCCAGTACAGATCTTGTGTAAAGGCCCGATTTGTGTCTTTGTTCACAGAAACGTCAATATGAGAAGGAGAGGGCCTCCTGTGCTGCCAGATTCTCTTCATCGGCCATTCTAAAACATTGTGTAAAAGTAGGGGTTGTGCGTCTGAAATGGCATCCTATTCCCTATATAGCACACTACTTTTGGCCAGAGCCCATGAGAGATAGGGTGCCATTTTCGGACAGGCTGATGAGCTCCTCCACTGGCTGACCAAGGATCACCTGACAAAGTGAGGTTAGAAATACACCTCTGACCCACAGAGGCAGCTGTCCGGTCAGATATCAGGGGCCAATAACACTTACCACTGATGCACACTAGTACGAAATCAACAGTAATCACTCCGAAAGCACTGAGAAGCACTCAGCAGCCTAAAGTCCATTGAGTGAGACAACAATAAAATCAACACACTACAGATGGCTAAAGAAAGAAAAAGAGAGAAAGACTGAGAGAATGAAGAGATACCCGCCCACTCTCCCTGCTCCCCTCCCTCTCTCTCGCCCTTCTCCCTCTCTCTCCTCCCCTCCCTCTCTCTCCCTTCTCCCCTCCCTCTCTCTCACTTCTCTCCTACCTCTTTCTCCCTTCTCCCCTCCCTCTCTCTCCCTACTCCCCTCCCTCTCTCTCCCTACGCCCCTCCCTCTCCCTTCTCCCCTCCCTCTCTCTCCCTTCTCCCCTCCTATCTCTCTCCCTTACCCCCCTCCCTCTCTCTCCCTTCTCCCCTCCCTCTCTCCCTACTCCTCCCATCTCCCTACTCCCCTCCCTCTCTCTCCCTTCTCCCCTCCCTCTCTCTCCCTACTCCCCTCCCTTCTCCCCTCCCTCTCTCTTTCTCTCTATGTAACCTTTTCCCCCTTTTTCACGCTTTTTTCTACAAGGCGTCAATGTTATTATGTTTCAGGAGGCGTGGCCATTGAGCATGTGACTTGCACTGCCCAACACATAATTTACACTCGTTTTTCAAGGCTGCAGGAAAAAGTCATCTCCACTATGCCCTCAAATACACACAAGCACACAGAGGCAATCTTAATCCTATCAGTCAAGGACAGGAAATGATAACGGCTTTATGGAAGAGTTCCTGTCCCAAATAAATAATCCCGACCCGTTTGGAAATAAAACCAGATTAGATTTAGATCTCCCCAGTAGTAATTTCCTTTTGTAAAATGTTCCATATTTTATGGATTAGAAACAAACAAGGATGTTCCTCCTTTAGCCTTCTAAGATTGATCTACTCATGAGAGAATTTGTCAACATTTGCAATGTCATCACGACCTAATGGCATGAAAATACAGATGTTGAGTCACCTGTTAACAATTCAAAGCAGTGATTCCAAAATCGCTAGGCCCTTTAGGTTGCAGGGCCTCTGACAAGAAACTATGTCTTTGTTGACTTCACAAGACACTTCAAAACGCTTTAGGTGGGTCACAGTGCAAAAATGTGTGGGAAGTGAATCATTGAATGAGAACAAGGTTCATGTATGTATAGTTACAGCGCAGTGCAACAAATAGATTTACAGTCAGCTTTAAAGTCAGATAGTCAGTTTACATCTGTTTTGATAGCTAGTGTGGGTTGGGACCTGCTCTTGCCCTACTTTGTAATCATAGGCTACTTACTACCTCAAGCTCTCATCTCGGATCTCTGTGAAGCCAAAGCCTCCTGCTATGCACTCTGCTTGCTCATGTCCTAATCAGTCAAGGCCCTTAATGTTTAACCTGAGGGGGGGCGGGGGGGGGGGGGGTTCCACAGACAGCTATAACGTATTTTTCCAGTTATTGAGGACAGTTTTCTCATGGGAAATGTTTGCTGAATGTGTAGCATATGTGAATGATGATTAAGAATTCCCCATGTTTTAAAGAGATTGAACGGGATCTTACGCACTTACAAATTCGTAACATAATTCTTGGGGTATTTTTGTACCTTTTAGGTTTTTTCAAGACGTAACATACAAAATGGATGAAGTTGTACTGACTTATTACTGACTTCAGGCAGCTGACTGATCCAGATGTTATTTATGTCTTATTTATGAATGGTTCCTAAGATATTAATAATGATCCAAAATGTCAGGTTAGTGCTTAAATCAGGTAGCTAAGTGTGCTTGTGTGTTCTGATAATAAATCAATTAAAGATAAATCAATTCTATGAATCGTTCATGAATGTGTCATAATGCAGGTTGGATCAACTAGAATTAGTCATGCGGCTTTGGGTTCAACACATTTCATGATACATTTCACAAACAATTCTGCACCAATTTTCAAAGTTCATCCTAATATTAAGCCACATTATGATGGATCTGCAGTCACACTTAATCTATATAACATGTTTCTACATGGGTTAGGAACGCTATCTAGGACTGATGATTGTGGTCTGTTTTAAACTGGATCTTCAGTACTGTGTGTCGTGTGTCAGTGTGGCATGGATCTGGTGTAAATAAACTGGGCTTCAGTACTTCACAGCTGATATTGGTCTGTTGTAGACCAAACTGGTGCTTCAGTACTGTGTGGGTCAGTGACATTGGTATTTTGAAAACCAAACTGGAGCTTCAGGAGTGTGCTGGTAATTTGAGTCACAGCTGACATTGTTGACAAAGCAGGACATCTGGAGATCTACAGTAACTCCTCCCTCCCAGACTACTAGAATATTCTGGAGGTCCTGGAGTCCCGTGGAGGCAGTTACAACAGCTGAGAAAGCTTAGACATGACTGGGGAGTGCTACTGACATCACAAACAACAAATTCCCCATGCATATCTGATTAGAATCTGTTATTCTTCCTGCACTCTGAACAGCTAAAAAGCAACTGGAATCTGATATTTCAAGCCACCTTCATAGGTGATTTGAAGTTAGATACAAATCTGATTCCTGGCCATGTGACTTGTGTCTGAACGATGAAATCAGATTTATTTGCCCTCGTGGTTTTTAGACTGCTATTTGGCATATCTTGTTGCTTGCTAGCTACTCTGTTGACAGGTAGCTAACTACTAGCTTGATAATTGTTTACTAACAAATTAGTGAATGTGCTAGAAAGCTAAACAGCTACCTACCTAGCTAGTTGACTGCTGTGGCTAGCAGCGAAGGACTTATTTTGAAAGTTGGATCACCTTCCTGAGGCTTTAAGTGTTCTTACACTATGATTTTGAACATTCAAGGCAACTGGGAAACATCCTTGGCAGGCATTGTCACCTTAGCTTGCTACATAACTTCTGATTGATAGGAAGCATGAGCACCACCACAAAAATCAGCCAACACCCCTGCACACACACAGCCATCGTTACTATGACAACTAGCATAGACATGTCACCAAATGACTGCTGATGTCTGAACACACACAAATCCGATTTGGTCACTTGTAACTTGCTGTTTGAACAGTCAGTAACCCAAAATGGATTTGAAGAAGAAAAAAAAATATATATATATTTCAGCATTAAGGCCTGCAGTGTGAACAGCATGGCCGGCGTTGGACATAAGCGATATAAGAGGTTGCTAAGGGCCCCCAGACCCCCCAATGTTATAAAATCACAACATTTTCTCTATGCCTCATGGCAAAATGGAGAGATTTACAGGAAATGTACAAAAAAAACTAAACCATCAAGAGGGGGATCACCAAAAGTTTAACCCGCAAAGTGGGGGGCCCAACAAACAAATCTCTCTTAGGGCCACCAAATAGCTAGGGTGGGCCCTGGTGAACAGCATTATGGCCTGCAGTATGAACAAGGCTTAATTGTTTCTCAGGTGCTCTTTTTCTCTTTCCCTTGTGGGTTCCAGGATAAAAGTTGCCTGATGATTTCAAGAAAAGGACAACTTCAAATGAAAAACCAAAAAAAGCCTTTATTCAAACTATAAATGCAAAAATAATACATACATGAAACAGACCAGAAAGGAAAAAAGACTGCATTCATTTCATTTCAATATATTCAACATTTAAATGATGTATACTGCATTGATTGGAGCTTCTTTTTTACATTGCAATGGTTGGCAGATACCAAAACACTTTCAAATCACTTTGGGAAGTATTCTGTAATGATAGTTACCATGCTACCAATTACTTCACACTGAAAGAAGTTAAGCTACACTAAAGCTACCCCTTCTAAAAAAATATAGGTTACTTAACTAGTTCACTACATCTAAACTACTTTATGAAAAACTATATGTAAACTATAAATTGCAAGAAAAGATCACTTTGGGAGTCATATATGTTAACAGAATGTGTAATTTAGCCTATTAAAAGACAAAAACAAAATGTTTCAATTGAGAATTAGGCAGGTTTGATGCCAAAAAAACAAAGGAAATGATGCATTAACTACAGAAAACAGTACCTAGATTTTAGTTAATAAAAAAAGTGGTTAAATTACTAGTTGAACTAAATGTAGTTCACTACTCCCCATCATTAATGAGAACCCAGCACTTGGATGCATTCACCTAATCTATATCTAAATCAGCAAAGGCCCACCCGGTTAATGAAGACAACAGCCTTACGGCTTTACTAACAGGATAAACCAAATTAAATTCACAGACGCACAAGAGTTTCAAGTTTTAGCCATGAGAGAGAAAAGTCACTGACTGACAAGAACAGGCTATAGACCGAGAGAGAGAACGAGACCTTTGGCATCAGCATTGACTTTAGACAGAAATGTTAACAGCAGGCCTGTATCCACTACCTAGGTCAACAGACAAAATACAAAAAGTAGACCATTAATACTATTCCATTTGGCCGTTCTCAACATTCTGCGTCTGAAAATAATTCAGAATAATTCAAAAAAAAAAAAAAAAAAAGGTTATTTATTATACTTAGAAACGCCACTTTAGAGTGGTGCAGCATAGCACAGGATCGAAAAGTGGTGTGCTGAACATGGGTTTCAGACAGTCATTAAAACGGATGACAACCACCTTTCAGTATTTTTCTGTCTTTTCAAATAAGTCCTAGGGCACACTATAATACAGACTTATTTTTAATTTTACCTTTAATTAGGCAAGTCAGTTAAGAACAAATTCTTATTTGCAATGACGGCCTACGCCGGCCAAAACTGGACAACGCTGGGCCAATTGTGCGCCGCCCTATGGGACTCCCAATCACAGCCGGATGTGATACAGCCTGGATTCAAACCAGGGTCTGTAGTGATGCCTCTTGCACTGAGATGCAGTGTCTTAGACCGCTGCACCACTCAGGAGCCCTTTCACCATCTCAGTCTTACCACTTCGGAAGGAGCACAGACTACACCCTGGTCTATACAATAAGAGATTGTGTCATTCATTCATATACAGGTCTTCACATTAAAATGAGAGAAAACAATGTACAGAAGGGAAGAAAAAAAAAAAAAGTTTACAACAGTATATTAATAAAAAAGAAACGGAGGTAAAAAATAATAAAAAATACTTTGCCCTCAGATATGTTCATATACTGGTATATTAATAATATATTGTGTGTGTGTGTGTACATTGTAGAATAAAAATTAAGACAAAACAATTACATAACACATATGGAATCATGTAGTAACAAAAAAGTTAAACAAATGTATTTTATATTTGAGATTCTTCAAAGTAGCCACCCTTTCCATATGTGTTATGTCATAGTTGATGTCTTCACTTTTATTCTACAATGTAAAAAATAGTGCAAATAAAGAAAAACCTTTGAATGAGTAATATTACAAACTTTTGGCCCCCAGTGTTTATACATACTGTGTGTGTATATATATATATATATATATATATATATACAGATTTACCTGTACATACAAGGGTCGAGACGTGGCCGTACACACCCTCTCTGAACCACTGAATACAAAAGCACAGGGTTATGACAAACCCTCCATCCTCTCACTCAGTCCTTACGGTAAAGTCTGGAGTTGCATGGTTTCTCCGTAGTGTGGCGAAACAACTACTTCCAAGTCAGAGAAGGTTGAGCGATGGATAACACATCAACATTGATTCCACCACCATCAGGCCAATTATCTACATAGAACAAGTCTCTAATGCAGGAAGAACGTAGAACTATCCAGAGGTGACTGATATGGTATCTTACGCAGAGAGACAGGCCACTGAAATAACTTAACCATTCAACCACGCTCCCTTAGGGGGTCCGTGGCGTGCATATACGTGGTCTGTAAATAAAAGGTTTTCCTCTTCGCGTCTTTTTTTTTTTTTTTATAATCTTCTTTTTTTCATGGGTGTTTTTTCTAGAAAGGTAATATTAATTGTTTTCCAGCGTGCGGTGTGTTGGGAAGTGAGGGTGAAGGTGGAGGGCTAGAGATCTTGGTAAGACAGGTAGGAGCGTATGCGCGGAGGGACGGGCAGCGCCTGCACCTGCTGGGTGGGCATGACCCGTCGTAGTGCCATGCGACACAGGTGCTGCAGGCTGGCAATGCTCTTTGGGCACTCCCAGAAAAACACACTGCCGTCTCGAGACCTGAGAGAGAGAGAGAATTATTTCCATGTCGATCTATCCCTCACAACAGCACTGAAAGGTAGGTACTAGGTAGCCATAGGCTATCTAACAGAACTGGTTGAAGCGTCGTTGTAAGATAACCCAGATCTGGGTGTAACCATCAACACATAGGGCCCTCTGCGCTTCCTAAAGCATGCAAATTAAAAGCTGGAAAACCAGTTTTTCGCAGTACATAAAGTCTTGATTGATCACCTGCCACTTGCCTATAGACTAGAGTGTGAGCAATTCAAACAGGAGTAATGCACCCAGAGTGTATAAATGGAATGGGGTATGGGTGTGTGTGTGTGTGGAGAGGTGTAGGTGTGTGTGTGTGCATGGCAGGGAGGTGTAGGTAGGTGTGTAGGAGTGCGTGCACGCCTCACCCAGCTGCTAGCACCCCGCCGTCAGTGGAGAAGGCACAGCAGAGGCCGTTAGTGAGCGGAGCGATGGCCTGGGGAGACTTCTCATCAATGGTCCAGAAACGCACCATTCTGGGGAGAGAGGGAGGGACAGAATGAGTTAGTGGGTGTGTAGGAGAGAGAGAGAAGGAGAATATAGAGGTAGACAGCAAGAGGGGCGCTGGTCAGACACCTGACAAAGATCACATGGGAACTGCACTAGGACCAAAACAAGCTGGCTGAAATAGGTCATAAAAACACATGACAACTACGCGAACACTGAACTGTAGGATTCATTCATGTTGTTCCGTTTTGTATTTTAAAAAATAAAAAAAATAAAAGGTTTGGTCAATTCTAAATCAAAGAAGCCTACTTTAGAAGAATTTCCACATTTCCCCCCAATATAGTATTCAATCAATTGTAACTTTTCAATCTTATCCTATCTGAAAATCTAATCTTGGCAAATGGTGTCCGCCATTTTGTGAGGCTCGTTCCTCCTCTCCCTCTAGCACTGCCTTCACTGTTAAACACGTAGCAGCCTAACCAACCAACGAAGGGCGGGGTTAAGGAGAGAAGGAAGCAAGGCGTCGGTGGTTGATTAATGGCCGTCATGTGAGGGTCATGTGACCAATTCCCAAAGGGGGCCCTGCCTGGCTGCAACAACTCTGCTTTCACTCAGACTCCATTAAGACTTGTGACTGCCTCGCTCTCTCTCGCTCTCTCTCTCTCTCTCTCTCTCTCTCGGCTTCACAGCGCTCTGCCACTACAGCAAACACTAACACTTTTTCATCAGCAGAGCGAGGGCCCGCAGTTTACCATGTACGCCGTGAAGTGTGACAGCGCAAATGAGTGTGATGAAGCAGACACGGACAACACAAATAATACACATCTATACCAGCACATGCACTCCACCTGAGGTTGAAGAGAACGCCTTAGAGAGAGGAACAAGGTGACCTTTCCCTTAAATCGGCCCTTCTGATGCACCAGACACAGGTCTCAGTCTTTGTTCCTTACCTGTCGTCAGTGATGCTGGCGATGTTACGCCCGTCGTGGCAGAACGCTACGGAACGTACCCAGCGATCGTTGGCCCCTCCTGCAAAGATGGGCGAGGGGGGAGGGAAGAGGTGCCTGAAAGGAGCGAAAAAAAAAGAAAAAGATAAGAAATCTAAAAAAGGTCTTAACAACATCATTATGTCATTATGTCATTGCTTAGCCCTAGTTCCTGGTGTGGGTGTCTGACTTACGCTAGCTCCAGTAGCACAGTGCCCATGTGGGGGTCCCAGATGATGACGCGGGTGTCGTAGGAGGCGGTGGCGAGCAAGGCTCCATCGGGAGAGAACTCACAGGACACCACGTCGTTATGGTGACCCTCCAGCTTCCGGATAAGGGAATATTTATCCATATCCCAAAGGAATACCTACAGAAAAAAGAAGTCCATGTTATAGCCCACGGAATTACATTATGCACGGACAAGCATTTTAAAACACAACTTAAAAAACTACTAACATAAAATGTCAAAACAGATGTAAATTACAAGTAGTTAAATTAAGCAACAAAAATAAAGCAAGGAATAAACAGAAAAATCACTGTATGCTCAGTGTCATTTTATGACTTGCGTTGAACTACAGACCAAACAATGCATAAAATAAAGCGCATGCTACTTAAGCAGCAATGATATGTTATGTTACAAAATGCATGTCACTACACATCTGGTTTCTTAACATAGCTGCTAAAATTGTGCTACATATAAATTGTCATTTCTATGACGTAGGCTAGCTTTAAAATATACCAATATCTAATTACAATGTTTTCTCAATACTAACATTTTTTAATCTACAGAAAAAGGAGAAAATAAAACAAGAAGTAACTTAAGGTAACATAATGTTACTCCACTGGTTTCCCCTTTCAGAGTTCTAGTTCACTGTGATTACAATAGGCTCGCACCTCCGGCGGAAGCCTACGAAGAGACATACTGCAAGAGAAAAAAACATTTGATGGCCAAAAGGTTGACGCCTTTTGGACACACATATTTGCAACATCTGCACACGATTTTCAACAGTCAGCCATATGGGCTTAAACGTTCCTTTGCTCCAGTGCAATGTAATGCATGCTCAAGGGAAACATGCCTTGTCGATTTGTTAAAACTTTAAATTGACCAGAACAGAGCAAATCTAATTAAACTCCAACTCTAGAGAGAGAGTTTAACAGTAATGTTGAATTTCGTTGTAACTTTCAGAACCAAAACAAGATTGTATAGGCCTAGTCAAAACGTAACAAGGAGTTCTGCAAACATTGCACTTGAGCAAAAGTGCAACATTTCAGCTAAAGTAGATAAATGCCATTCAATGTCAATGGTTTCTGGGAGCTACTTCAGTTCATAATGTTCTCCTACTCCCTCCTCTAGCGTTAGTGTGAAATGAAAGGAATCCAACGCATGGGGCTACTGCCGGCATTTTGGGCGAGCTGCACTGCTCTACAGTTGATCAGACAGCCAGCTGCCAGTGACTGTATGAGGAAGATCTGCTCCAAAATGGCAAACAATTCCAGTTGCCTCCTTTGTTTTCTGTGGTGTTTCTAATGAGGCTCAGTTCTGTGTAAGGTTCCGTGGGGGACTCAAATTAGGAACATATTGCCCGTTGGCCAATTATGAGGCAATCGAGAATTAATGTTTTACATCATGTTTTTTTAGACTACAACATTGTCCATGTTCATTTTGGTAGTGTTTGGGACAAAGGCTGACATTTATGGGGATGAAGGCAGTCTGCGGAGCCACAAAGAGTCCTTTCAAGTCTCATTTATGCCAACAATGACCTGACCCCTGCACACATTACAAAAGGGACAGAGTGGGGCGGCCACAATAGAGATGGATGCGTGCTGACTGCCCTTAAACGTGGGCCCCGGGAGAGAAGTCAGGAGGATGAGGGAGAACTACGGCTATCAAAATACAGTAACTGATGCTAACAGCCTCATTATGGGGAGACATAAATAAACAATGTCATTCATACAAGTTAGAGACTGTGGGTGGGCGAGACTGACATTGAACTGACCAAAAAAAACGACAAACCTAGCAAAATGTCAGTTAAGGTGTGCTATAATAGGTAGGGTTTCTAATTAAGTACAATTGGGAGATAGGGAGGGACAGTAGGAGGTGAAGGAAAGGGGTAAGGGAGAGGGGTAAGGGACCGTGTGGGTAGGAAGGTTGTTACATTACTGCCATTTAAAGTCACTGTTTTATAACTGATATAAAAGGAGGATCTGCGACAGCGGAGGTAGAGAAACATGGAGACAGCAGCACCTACGTACGGGAGACCTTGCGGTCAGGTAGGTGCAAGGCTGCCCTGCCCCCTGGGAAGGTGCCCAGTACGTCCCAGCCCGGCAGTAGTAGTGGCACTGGTGCCACCAGCCAGCGGTCTGCACCGGCTGCTTTATGTCAGCGCGGCGCTCCCTCCCTTCAAAAACACTCACACACCTGCCACCTGTGACAGGGAAAGCAAGACACTTATGGAAACACAGCCTAACAACAACCTAGCTGCACCCTGCACAAGGAGGACCGAGCTGGCTACAGTAACTAACTACTAGCATGTTTAAGAGGTTCTTGCAAAGTGTGTATCTGTGACTTGAAGTCATTGGGGTCCGATCCCTCACTGGCTGGGCAGCCATCTTGAGGACTACGCCACTTAGCTAACCATCTAATTTTCTCCTTGCATACCATTTACTAAATGGCAGGCAGATTTTATAAAAAGGGAAATCCCAAAATCTTTAGAACATTTCTTTGAATGATTTTGGTCTGCAGAGGTTCAAATGTCATTAAATAAAGCATAGCAATCTGCATCCCACATTCAAAGGCATCAAATGAACTGTTTAGATTGTGAGTTGGATTGTAGAAAGAGGATAAATACTGGAACTATTACAAAAGTGTGCGATGATTTGTTTAGTCTATGTGTATATTATAATAGCAAAGCGGTTTCAATTTCAAACAGAGCCAACTAGCCACGACACCAAGCATAACGGTACAGATTCAGTTGAGGGGATGGGGGAAGGTGGGAGTGTTTCATTGGTAGGTCATTGAACATAACTAGGCACAAGCAATAGCACACAGAGTAGCAGTTCATCTCAAAGGGGAGAGAAAGGGGAACCGGTGTACGTACCGATTTACCGGCTCCGACAGAGCAGAGGACTGAGGAGTCTGGTGAGAATGCGCTGCAATAGACCCAGTTCTGATGACCCCGCAACACTTTCACCATGTTACCTACAACACAGAATCACCGCTTGTTATGACGTGCACAAGTGACGGAAAAATGCACAAACTTTTTGCTTTTTAAGAAATTATTATTGTGATGAAGTAACAGTATAACAAATGTCTGCTGATTATGTTTCCAACATTTCCTAGGTTTTTAGGATTCTCTGCAGGATTCCAATAGGGATAATTGGGCTATTTTAATTAAACGGGCTTAGATGGTAAAATTGAGGTTTTTCCAATTAGGCTTTGGAGACTAGCCTCGTGACGTTTCAAGTTACAAAAACTGTACAAAATCCTACTGCTTGTGTTTGGGTATGTTGATTGCGTCATTTGAAAACACTGAATCACAGATAAAACAGATGTGTTAGTGGTGATCTGACCTTTATCAATCACTGGATACAGGACTGTTTTGGTCAATAGAGGATAAACTAGATCAGACCATGCCATGGCTATGTCCCCCCTGGGCTTTTATTCAGGAGACCTCCTTAGACCTGGGCCCAATTTTAACATTATTCTCTGCTCATGTGAGCTTATAACACATGCAGGGGATGAGGGGCCTTTCAAGGTGGAACGCCAGCATCAGTAGCAAATTCCACATTCCACTGGAACAAAGGCAACTTATTACATGCTACCTACTTGTTCAGCTTCATGTCGGTGGATGTGTGTTAGCCCAATGCACAAAAAAGGAAATTTGCATGAAAAATAATAACCTTGACCTCAACAGATCAGTGTGGCTTGCTGGCACAGGTGAACAAATCTCTAACAAAAACAATAACTATGTTAACAACCGAGAAAAACGAGTCAAGCTAAATCAAAAGGTGTTCCTCAGGGCTCAGTGTTCTTACCATCATCTTTCAGGTCCCACACCCTCAGGGTTTTGTCTCTGGAAGCAGAAACCAGCATGAGGCTGCCGTCAGGGGCGAAAGTCAGATCTCGCACTATATCTGTATGGTCCATGAGATTCAGCAACAACTTTCCTATAAAAAGGCAAACAACCACAGAGTTAATAATAATAATAATAATAATAATAATAATAATAATAATAATAATAATAATAATAATAATACAAACAGGCTACTGTAGGTAAACTCCACCCCCTCTGTTTACACAGCCTTGGGGAATTTGTCAGAGCTGCATTCTTTTACTCCCTCTGTGGGAAAGGGTGTAGAAAGAATAGAGTGGGTTCCACACCCAAGCGAAAAGTAACGAGAGTGCTGTCAGTTTGTACAGAGGCACAGAAAAAGGAGTAGAGAAGTGAGATGGAGGATAGAAAATAAACATAAGAATTTAAGAGGGGAAAAGAAAGAGGGCTGTCACAAAAGAATTCTCCATGTAACAACTAGTCCCACTGACTGCGCTCTCATTTCTTTATCTGATGAGTAGGAGCCCAGGAGAGCTCTATTTCAAAGGCTGGGCCTGGTGTTGACAGTTAGAGTAACACAGAATATCCTCTGGGTAGACAATAAGTGCAGTCAGAGTAATCCAGACTTAATCCCTGCAATTTGTTGCTTCCTGATACTCAGTCCAAACACTGGTTCCATTGAGGGGAGGATGGGACTAGGAAAGTCAATTAAGAACAAATTATTATTTACAATGACGGCCTACCAAAGGGCAAAAGACCTCCTGCGGGGGCTGGGATTAAAAATAAAAACAAATATAGGACCAAACACACATCACTACAAGAGAGACAAAACAACACTACCAAAAGAGATACCTAAGACAACATAGCAAGGCAGCAACACATGACAACACAGCATGATAGCAACACAACATGGTAGCAGCCCAAAACATGGTACAAACATTATTGGGCACAGACAACAGCAAAGGGCAAGAAGGTAGAGATGACAATACATCACGCAAAGCAGCCACAACTGTCAGTAAGAGTGTCCATGATTGAGTCTTTGAATGAAGAGATTGAGATAAAACTGTCCAGTTTGAGTGTTTGTTGCAGCTCGTTCCAGTCGCTAGCTGCAGCAAACTGAAAAGACGAGCGACCCAAGGATGTGTGTGCTTTGGGGACCTTTAACAGATTGAGGCAGAATGGGTGTTGTATGTGGAGGATGAGGGCTGCAGTAGATATCTGAGATAGGTGGGAGAGGCCTAAGAGGGTTTTATAAATAAGCATCAACCAATGGGTCTTGCGACAGGTATACAGAGATGACATATACAGTGGGGAGAACAAGTATTTGATACACTGCCGATTTTGCAGGTTTTCCCACTTACAAAGCATGTAGAAGTCTGTAATTTTTATCATAGGTACTCTTCAACTGTGAGTGGCGGAATCTAAAACAAAAATCCAGAAAATCACATTGTATAATTTTTAAGTAATTAATTTGCATTTTATTGCATGACATAAGTATTTGATACATCAGAAAAGCAGAACTTAATATTCGGTATAGAAACCTTTGTTTGCAATTACAGAGATCATACGTTTCCTGTAGTTCTTGACCAGGTTTGCACACACTGCAGCAGGGATTTTGGCCCACTCCTCCATACAGACCTTCTCCAGATCCTTCAGGTTTCGGGGCTGTCGCTGGGCAATACGGACTTTCAGCTCCCTCCAAAGATGTTCTATTGGGTTCAGGTCTGGAGACTGGCTAGCCCACTCCAGGACCTTGAGATGCTTCTTACGGAGCCACTCCTTAGTTGCCCTGGCTGTGTGTTTCGGGTCGTTGTCATGCTGGAAGACCCAGCCACGACCCATCTTCAATGCTCTTACTGAGGGAAGGAGGTTGTTGGCCAAGATCTCGCGGTACATGGCCCCATCCATCCTCCCCTCAATACGGTGCAGTTGTCCTGTCCCCTTTGCAGAAAAGTATCCCCAAAGAATGATGTTTCCACCTCCATGCTTCACGGTGGGGATGGTGTTCTTGGGGTTGTACTCATCCTTCTTCTTCCTCCAAACACGGCGAGTGGAGTTTAGACCAAAAAGCTCTATTTTTGTCTCATCAGACCACATGACCTTCTCCCATTCCTCCTCTGGATCATCCAGATGGTCATTGGCAAACTTCAGACGGGCCTGGACATGCACTGGCTTGAGCAGGGGGACCTTGCGCGTGCGCTGCGTCCTCTACATGCTTTGTATGTGGGAAAACCTGCAAAATCTGCAGTGTATCAAATACTTGTTCTCCCCACTGTATATATACACACCATTGAATTAATAAAGCTGCATACAAACAGGCAGCTCCAAATTGCAGGTGTTTCAGCCTAGCTCAGTGCTTTCTGTGGTGGTGGGGCAGGCCAGAAGAAAATAGAGGAGCATTGCACCGTGATTGGCTCAGTGTTCTGTCACTCATGGAGACTACGTCACCCGCCTTTAGTAAGTGAGACATCAAGAATTTGAGCCCTTTCATAGGCTTCGATTAGAAGTGCCATTCCAAGAAGGCTCAAGGTCATTGGTCACAGATAAACTGATGTCAAATCACATATCTACAATAGCTTTGATTGGACTGATAATGTCAACATCTTACTTTCAAAAGTTAGCTAGCAGTCATCATCATAAACCAAGTAGACAAACTACAAGTAATCCTTTTAATCCTTGTCATATGAAGAGAAATAATATAGATAAAATGATAGATAAAACGTATCGGTGCTCATCGGCCATACACAAGTCAGAAATCGCAAATTCAACAATGAGTTGTTTGGAAGGAATCGGTGACAGTGGCTAACCGCAAGCATTGCAACTTGAAGGTCGGGAATAAACAGCCCAAATACGTTTTGAACTGTCATTCAACTCTGAATTGTAAATCCGGCATCTTTCTCTTTGATTACAATTTGCCCACGAAAGACCGCCACGCCACTTTCCTGTTCAACCACATTGGTCCAAAAATGTCTTGTATGCTGCTGCATAAATTATGTAATATTCAAATTAGATATGTATACTGCAGCTAAGAAAGTATGTTGTGTAGTAAGCTGTTAGTAGCCCATGTGCCTCATCATAATAATTTGGTCTATTTTCACCTCTTAATTTCACCTACTGTTCTAACTCGTGGTGCACATGTAGCCTATAACCTGTTTTAGAGAAACGTAATGATCGAATATTGTAAGAGCTTTCATTGTCTGTTTGTAGGCCCCCTTTACTTAACCTACGGTTCTGACTTTGGTGTACAGGGAGAACACTAAGTACGGCCCATGTTCTGAATTCTCTCGCTGTACATTTCAAAAGTGCTGAACAAATTGTTATATTGACTACATCCGTCCTAGCTCGCTAATTAATGTCTTTATCGAAATTACGGATTGCCTCTTATCCGCTTGTCGTCCCCTTATGCCATAGTTTGTACATCTCAATTGTTAGTATAAACCACATTTGTTTAAGCAAGTCAGCCATATCAGGCAGTAAATGAGGCTGAATGAACTGTTTTGCTGCCAGACAAGGCTCCGCTGATAGCCAGGTGTAGCAGTGGTAAGGTGTTGGGACTGCTGTTGAGACTCTGCTGTTGGGACAGCTGTATGTAGGTCCTAACAGTTTGTGGGCACTGTTATAGTGCAATTAATGTATTGTTTAGTGTTGTGGCACACATAAAACATTTTTGGGGGGGGTTTGCCCTACCAAGATTCACCACTGAGTCAACTTTTATATGTATATATATAAATAAATATAAAAGTTGAATAGGGCATTCTATTTGTCCTTTGCACATACGTAGGCATTAACGTATACAGTGTTCCTTGTAGATACATTTTCAAGGGAAGGTTTAAAGGGCTCTGTATGTAAGTGTGTGAGAGAAAGAGAGCGGGAGAGAGAGGGGCCGTGGGCAAACATCATCAATCAGGTGTGTCAGTTAAAAACCTGGGAGCAGGAGAGGAGGTGCAAGCAGACAGTCAGCAGGGCTAAAATGAATGTCAACACGTTATATAACCCATTGACTATGGCTCCAACACACAGACCACAAAACAGGATGCCAGCTAGAGGTGGGTGGGTAGATGAGGATGGCGACCTTATTTCACTTCTTGAACAGAACAATGAGCATTCTCTTGGCTCATTTTATAGCCCTGTCTGCATCAGGAAGGTTTATGTAACCCTACTGGGATAAATCTTTAATGACTGGCTGCTAAAAAGATTCATACTGCATCTGGGAAACAGTTGATGTCACAGGCGTATGATCCAGAGCCAGTGTTTCTCCTATATTTATTTAAAATTGTTGCCGCCACTACAAAAAGTATGTAGAAAAGATAATGGACCTATATATTTTTAAATAAGATCTTTGAGAACTAAGAATCACCTAAATATAATCAATATCATGGCATGGGGCCCCCATTGATTTTGTTATAACGTTTGAGTCAATCAGATAAAATAAGAACACCGCATAAACCATGGAAAAATGTGTAGAATTGCAGGAAAGTAGCTTTAAACTGCAATTGTTTCTCTGCACCATGACACATTGTGTATAATTGCAGGAAATTCCCTTTAAAAACAGCAAAAAATATGTATATGTGGCCAGTCTTTGGGGGTTTTTCAATGAGGTAAATGGAGATGGACAAACCCATGCTTCAGCCTATTTATTTAAAACCGCTATACTGCTCAGATGGACTATAGGTTATAATACCTTTGAAGGGGAGATTATATTTATGATGGCGTCAACATAATAAACCATTTCATTTTGGAGTACAATGTCCTTTTAAATAGTCACCTTCTCATCGTCGTTCTATAAAAAAAAAAATATCACGGGGATGCCTGACCTTTGCCACCGCTGCTGAAAAACATGCTAGTGGAAACACTGCACAGCCAGTAATGTTATAAAACCCTCCATTCAATTTAGGACACGAGCTGGCGAGCTACCACCCTTTGAGAGCTAGGCAGAAGATCATGTACTCTCCCCTTCACATAGTTGTAAACAGTCCCATCCAGTTTCTGCAGTGCTGATTTCAACTATAAGATATGTGAGAGTGAACAAAGGTAGAAGGGCGAGGTGGAATTTCTGGAATGAAAACACAGCCCAGGATTTATGTGGAGAAAGTTGATCCTAGAACCCCCTCATGAGGCTTCAACTTCCTCCCTGCTGAGAAGAAGCATTGGTACATGGAGCTAGGAATAATGCAAAATGAAAACAGGAGTCCAGCTGGTCGTTATGTTCATGTATAATACGGTTCTCACCAGTATAGACGTCCCAGATCTTGATGCGTCCATTGTTGAGGCCAGTGGCAAGTAGCAGCTGGTCCTGACCGAACTTGAAACGGTGCCACTCGATGTTGACGCAGATACTCTGCTTCTCTGGCACAGACGAGCCGAAGGCCAGTCCCCACACGATGTCACCGCAGTCGATGGTGTGCTCCCTGGGCTCGCCCACAGGCACCACAGTTCCCCCCTCGTTGTTCTGCCGCGAAAAACGCCGAGATCCCGCTTTGTTGGAGCCTTCCCCACCGCTGGAGAGAGGGATGGAAAGACAGGAAGTAGAGGGGCAATGTGGAAAAAAGGCAGAGAGAGGTCAGAGAAAGGAAAGGAACAGAAAGGGAGGACAGAGAAATTAGGTTAATGGAGGGAAAGTCGAGGGAGAAAATGGGTTACATGTAGGCCTACAGTGCAATGATCACATAACGCACCTGAATTCAAATGATCCAGGTGCCAAACAGCTAAAAGAATAACACACATACAGGAGGAGAGCACTGAGTGACACGTGCAGTCTAAAGTGGTGAGAGAGGGTTGGCTAACATGGTCCATGAGTTTCCTCATATAGTTAAGAACGATATTCTGATGATTAAGGCCAGAAGTCACCATAAAGCAGGTATTAGTAACTGATATCTGGGCCCTTGAGACACAAAATATTTGTCTTGAATATGATATGATTGGGCTTTCTTTCGGTCTGCGGCATATTTGAATCAAATAAATACTTACCGTAGGCCTATTTTAAAAAATATATATATATATAAAATAATTAAACCTTTAACTAGGCAAGTCAGTTAAGAACAAATTATTGCGCAATGTACTGAACTATGCATGCTGCAGTCTAGGTTGCAGTAAACAAATTGTGTTGCCATGATGAAGTATAGCGACACCAAACACACACTAGCTAGCCCTGCTGCTAGCCCAGGAATGGTTTCAAATGACAGCTCCCCACCAAAAGCGGTCTATCTGCCTTGCCTCAGCAACGATGCTACGAAGCAATCTAAAATGCACAGACATTTAGAAACAAAGCATCCCCATCTCAAGTATAAACCAGATAAGGGTGTTTTTTTTTTACAGAAAAAGAGATGACCGACCAACCCCAAAAAATATGCACAATAATTGCACAACGATTCTCTCAAAACATTTCCAAGCGCCAGGCTCCTTTCATTATAGTTGAAAAGCTAGCCATGCCCCCAGTCGTGGACGTTTGCCGAGAATAAGTTTTAGGCCCAACTGCTGCTACAAAAGGTCAGTGAAATCCCACTTAACAATAACACTGTAGAATGACATGCGTAGAATCCAGGATATGGCAGATGATATTGAAACACAGGTTTTAGACAGAGCCCGCACATCAAGGAATAGGCCTACATAACAGGACATGAATTATGATGGGACCGTTATACCGGGCTCTGTACCAACAGGACTGCTGCTCAAGTTTAGTTTTAATGAGATGCGCCATTTCACATTCTGTCTGTTCAGCAGCGGAGAAAAACCACAACTCCGCAAGATGGCAGAGAACGAGACTGCCAATGAGTACAAACAGATACAGACAAACCATGAAGGAAGCCAAGTAAATACATAATTCATTAAATTTAGTATAAAGTAAAAAATACAATTATATGCATTTTTTTAAAAGCGATTGTCTATTTATTTTATTTTTTCAAAGCGGTCCCCAGAGGAAGAAGGCCATGCCTTGCTGATCCCTGGCACAAAAAAAAGTTTGGGAAAGGCAGTCTTAGGAGAACGCGTCTGTCTTCCCATATGAATATCTCTGTCTATTAAACCTTAACATAGAAGTTGTTCACCTTATATTTTGCATCTAGCATATCGGCACACCTTGACCGGTTTTCAATTTAGTTAACCACAAAAGTGTACAACATCATGTCTACTATAGAACAAGCTATTTTTGCTCAGACAAGTTGAAAAGGTTCTGGGGGCGTCACAAGGCTTTATTGTGTGGAAAAAGAGCCAGCTCTGCAGAAAGACAACTGATAATAAAGGCCACGTGTCCTTGGCAGCTTGCTCCACAGCACACTGCGCTCGGTTTTCTCCTCACAGGGAAGAATAGCACAAGTAATGAACTACAACTAATAGAATATTCTAGAACAAGACCAATAACTCAACTGTAAAAACTGTTGTGGATATTAGAAAATCAGCTTGTATGCACCTAGGCCTTAGTCTGGCTGACACCTACAGTTGAAGCCGGAAGTTTACATACACTTAGGTTGAAGTCATTAAAACTAATTTTTCAACCACTCTAAAGATTTCATGTTAACAAACTATAGTTTTGGCAAGTCGGTTAGGACATCTACTTTGTGAATGACACAAATAATTCTTCCAACAATTGTTTAGAGACAGATTACTTCATTTCAATATTGATATCACAATTCCAGTGTGTCAGAGGTTTACATACACTAAGTTGACCGTGCCTTTATAACAGCTTGGAAAATTCCAGAAAATGATGTCATGGCTTTAGAAGCTTCTGATAGGCTAATTGACATCATTTAGACAACAGCAAAGGACCTTGTGAAGATGCTGGATGAAACAGGTACAAAAGTATCTATATCCACAGTAAAACAAGTCCTATATCGACATAACCTGAAAGGCTGCTCAGCAAGGAAGAAGCCACTGCTCCAAAACCGCCATAAAAAGCCAGACTACGGTTTGCAACTGCACATGGGGACAAAGATCATACTTTTTGGAGAAATGTCCTCTGGTCTGATGAAACAAACATAGAACTGTTTGGCCATAATGACCATCGTTATGTTTGGAGGAAAAAGGGGGAGGCTTGGAAGCCGAAGAACACCATCCCAACCGTGAAGCCAGGGGGTGGCATCATCATGTTGTGGGGCTGCTTTGCTGCAGGAGAGACTGCACTTCACAAAATAGATGGCATCATGAGGAAGGAAAATTATGTGGATATATTGAAGCATCTCAAGACAACAGTCAGGAAGTTAAAGCTAGGTCGCAAATGGGTCTTCCAAACGGACAATGACCCCAAGCATACTTCCAAAGGCCTACCTGTTTAAATAAAGGTGAAATAAAAATAAAAATAAATACTTCCAAAGTTGTGGCAAAATGGCTTAAGGACTACAAAGTCAAGGTATTGGAGTGGCCATCACAAAGCCTTGATCTCAATCCTATAGAACATTTGTGGGCAGAACTAAAATAGCATGTGCGAGCAAGGAGGCCTACAAACCTGACTCAGTTACACCAGTTATGTCAGGAGGAATGGGCCAGAATTCACCCAACTTATTGTGGGAATCTTGTGGAAGGCTACCCGAAACATTTGACTCAAGTTAAACAATTTAAAGGCAATGCTACCAAATACTAATTGAGTGTATGTAAACTTCTGACCCACTGGGAATGTGATGAAAGAAATAAAAGCTGAAATAAATCACTACTATTATTCTGACATTTCACATTCTTAAATTAAAGTGGTGATCCTAACTGACCTAAGACAGGGCATTTTTACTAGGATGAAATGTCAGGAATTGTGAAAAACAAAGTTTAAATGTATTTGGCTAAGGTGTATGTAAACTTCCGACTTCAACTAACTTCCAACCAACTAACTTGAAGTCTTGCAGACTTGCAGAGTCTGGAAAGGATCTTTTGATGTCAGCATGATGCATTTTGGGGCACAGCGGTCTGAGGCCCTGCATCTACAGACACCCTGGTTCGATTGCAGGCTGTATCACAACCGGCCGTGGGAGTCCCATAGGGCGGCGCACAATTGGCCACATCTGGGTTTCTTTATTTGACCTATATTTTACATTGTAGAATAAAAGTGAAGACATCAAAACTATGAATTGCTGCAAAGAACCACTACTAAAGGACACCAATAAGAAGAGACTTGGTCCAAGAAACACGAGCAATGGACATCAGACCGGTGGAAATTTGTCCTTTGGTCTGGAGTCCAAATTTGAGATTTTTGGTTCCAACCTCAACCATATTTAGATGGTTTGGGATGAGTCGGACCGCAGTGAAGGAAAAGCAGCCAACAAGTGCTCAGCATATGTGGGAACTCCTTCAATACTGATGGAAAAGCATCCAGGTGAAGCTGTTTGAGAGAATGCCAAGAGTGTGCAAAGCTGTCATCAAGGCAAAGGGTGGCTATTTGAAGAATCTCAAATATAAAATATATGTTGATTTGTTTAACACTTTTTTGGTTACTACACGATTCCATATGTGTTGTCATAGGTGATGTCTTCACTTTTATTCTACAATGTAAAAAGTGCAAATAAAGAAAAACCCTTGAATGAGTAATATTCCAAACTTTTGGCCCCCAGTGTATATATATAAAAAATACATTAAATAAAATCACTAATGAAGGGTTTTTTTTTTTTTTTAAATGATTAGTTCTCCTCTGTGTCTTTCTCACTCAAACACCCACATCGACAGCCACATACAGCCCCTGAGCACCACCCCCTTCCAATACAACGGTTGGATTTTCAAACACAAACAAACAATGTGATGTCTCAAACCCCCACAAAAAAACAAAAACCTGTCGGAGAACCAATCAAAGCTCAGCAAGAATTAAGCACAAATACTGCATTTACAACAACCTCCTGTCCAGACCAGTGTGTCAGCGCTCCCTCTCTGACCATGTGAGCCGCGTCATCCAGGCTACCTTGGCCTGTTGCTCGACTTAAAAGGAAATAGAAATAATGTCAAAGTGCATTTATAGCCCTCAACATTACTTTAGTATTGATCTGATGTGTCATTGTTTACAGAAGGGTTTACAATTTGACACTTAGAAGTTGACTTCATGGCTGTAAACCTTATATTATTTTACAACATAAGGATACAGTAATAAAATCCGAAGCCTGCTATGTGTTGCTTTCTCATGCCAAAGACAAGACCATTTTTGTAAAAGTTTGACTGCACTTTACAGTAGCTTTTACAGAAGCAGTGTTTTCTTTACTCTAACTTGGTTTACCAAGAACTCTAAATTATCAACCATCAGCTATTGCTTTAAAAATAGCAGAATCTAGTACAGAACATATTTACATTTTAGTAATTTAGCAGACGCTCTTATCCAGAGCATCTTACAGTCAGTTAGTACATACATGTTCATGCTTTTTTCGTACTGGTCCTTCGCGGGAAACGAACCCACAACCCTGGCGTTGCAAGCGCCATGCTCTACCATCTGAGGTACATGACACCGTCAAGATATTCAAGCAAAACAAAAGTGCGTATTGTAAGAAACATTAGGAGACAGGAATGAAACGACAATAACTACAAATATATAATTCTGAAGAGAAATATCAATAAAGGATCAGTCTGTTGAGGGGCATGAACATTAAAACTAAATGCATTCGATCATTTGGGTTACAATGGGAGTTTTTCCCAAACCTGTTTTACCCTGCAGTGGTCTTTGTAAGTGTGCCGTGCAACCTGTTCTAGTAAAAGAATGGAGGGGCGCTGAAAGGGCCTTAAAACACCAGACAATGAAACAGGCACGGCAGCCACCAAATGAATACCCAGTGGGCACCAGCAACACACGCCACATTCACTGTCTCTCTTGCTCCCCTGCTCTCTACTTCTGTCTCTGCCAAATAGGACTCCACACAAGTCAGTGCTTTCACTGCACAGACAAATGCGTTAGGCTATTCATAAACTTAAAACTCCATTGTTGAATTTAAAAACTCAAAAGGAATAGTTGCTTCTATAGGCCTCACTCAAAATGTAAACAGACCTTTGGAGTAGGGCCTAAGCTGCTATTTTATGTTCACAATTGTACTGACTAAGAATGTGGTAGGGTCTAGTACAGGTACTTACAAATTCTTCAGGCATTTTGACCAGGGAACGAGCCTCACAATGCGATGCCCTTGAGACCAAGCGAAGTAGGAACCATCAGGTGCAAAGGCTACAGTCCAGGTCTCTCGCCCAGACTTCTGGTCGAAGGGAGCAACAGGCACTAAGAGTTCACCGATTAACTTAGCCTTACCTGGGAACAGAAACAAGAGACCAGTCAGGGATCTATAGCACAAATACCACAATGACATGGTGCATGTGAGCCACACCTGAATGTAGAAAACATGCTTCAGGGCCAACTGACCTTAGCCCGTAGGAACCAGCCTGATCGCTGCATTCATCAATCTATTTTACTTCACGGTGAAATAGAATGGGGAACACAGATCAGGCTGGTTCCACCAAGCAAAACTGACCTCTGGTGTAGTTGGATATTTAAAAAACGTTTAACTGGGGACCATAAACATATGGTTGGCCAAGTAAATGAGATATCATATATCACTTAAAGGTATTACGCAACAGAGGTGTTGCAACAAAACACCCATTTTATACAGTAACTACGAGATAGATCCGACTAGTGAGGAATGAGACCTTCCGCCGCCGCTACGACAACCACAGAAGGACATGGAAACCAATAAAGTGTACCGACTGCTCGCGCTGTGTGTGGGCACAGAGGTTCTACCATACTGTCTTTGGTGTGGAACCACTGAGTATAAACGGCGATGGCAGGGTGGATATGTAGCAGGCGGTTACTGTAGTGTGGGAGTCTCTAGTCTAGTTATTAGGTTATAGGCTATGGAAGAAACGTCGACCTAAAATAGAAAATAAGTATGAATATCTATGCCGTCACCGAAAGGTGTAACATAGTAGTTAGCTAGTTAAGTTAATACATATTAGTTAGCGAGCTGAATATTCACACGTAACCCCTCCCCCCCAAAGTACACAAGAGCAAGATATTGAAAAGGATCTAAACTTACCTATTTCATTTTCTTTTACAGAATCTGGGAAGCTTGCCATCTAAATAGAAACCGGATCCTTAGAGAAAAGCCTATTGGTTTAATAACAAAAGTGTTGGGGAAAATAAACAAAAAAGTAGCTACCTATATAATTAGCCACCGAGAAAGCTGGATTCTATTCCGACGTCTGGAATGCTGTGCACGTTGCGCACGTAGCCTGCTTTTGATATCGCTTGAGCCCCAAAAAACAATTATTTTAGGAATTATCTTCTTTACACTCCGTGTGCAGACTAGGTTTTGTTCAATTCAGCTGGATGGCTAAAATCTGCGTTTATTGAAATCCACGAAATTATAGTGTTACAGCACACCGTATAGACGACTACGTTGAAATACAATGGCTGAAGAGTTGACTAGATCGCATCTTTTCATTCACTGGGGGAGGTTTCTCTGAGTGGGAGGGTTCTCGTCATACGTCATCATAGTTACCATGGTGATAAAATTGGACCTCCACTTCATTTGTAAGCGTTTCCATGTTTTTCAGTCTCATTTACTACCACTGATATATTTCTCTCTTACTGTACACCGTTCCATTGCAACGGCAAATGGGTATATATCACACATGTTATATTTCAAACCAGAACTAATTTTCTGTTGAAGCTCAAAGCTGTGGGGAGGGAGACAACAAAGTTAAATTTGAATAATTTACTTTGGGGATGGAACACATCATGACATGACACCCATTTGTGTCCTTGGTCCAACCGGTGCACTATGATCGTGGACTACAGGAAAAGGAGGGCCGAACACGCCCCCGTTAACATCGATGGGGCTGTAGTTGAGCAGGTCGAGAGCTTCACGTTCCTTGGTGTCCACATCACCAACAAACTATCATGGTACAAACACACCAAGACAGTCGTGAAGAGGGCACGACAATGCTTATTCCCCCCCCAGGAAACTGAAAAGATTTGGCATGGGTCCCCAGATGCTCCAAAGGTTCTACAGCTGCACCATCGAGAGCATCCTGACAGGTTGCATCAGCGCCTGGTATGGCAAATGCTCGGCTTCCGACCGCAAGGCGCTACAGAGGGTAGTGCGTACGGCCCAGTACATCACTGGGGCCAAGCTTCCTACCATCCAGGACCTCTATACCAGGCGGTGTCAGAGGAAGGCCCAAAAAATTGTCAGACTCCAGACACCCAAGTCATAGACTGTTTTCTCTGCTACCGCACATCAAGCGGTACCGGAGCGCCAAGTCTAGCACCAAAAGGCTCCTTAACGGCTTCTACCCCCAAGCTATAAAACTGGCAGGGAAAGTTTTATGCGCAAGCTGACGTTTCCAAAAGCTAACCAAAACATAATTACTTTTATTATACGTGTTTGAGACTTCATGTGCATTAGTAGCACAATTTCTAACTTTTGTTTTTACTTACACTTCTATGTTGACTTCTCCATATTGAAGCTGAGGTTTTACATTTCGGCTGACTTTTCTTAGCGGATGTACAATCATTGCGAATTGAGCTAAGGGACTTACGTTGCGAACTTCCCTTGTTTGGCTAATCGTTTGGACTGACATCCAAGATGGTGACGGGGATTCCCCCAAGGGCATGAGGGGAGGGTAAGTGGACAAGGTTGTGTCTTTTATGAGTTTGAAATGCAGGCCTACACACAATACCCCATAATGACAAAGCAAAAACAGGTTTATAGAATGTTTTGCAAATGTATAAAAAATAAAAAACAGCAATACCTTATTTACATAAGTATTCAGACCCTTTGCTATGAGACTCGAAATTGAGCTCAGGTGCATCCTGTTTCCATTGATCATCCTTGAGATGTTTCTACAACTGTTTCTATTCACCTGTGGTAAATTCGATTGATTGGACATGACTTGGAAATCTGTTTTCGCTTTTTCATTATGGGGTATTGTGTGTAGATTGATGAGGATGTTTATTTATTTAAACCATTTTAGAATAAGGCTGTAACATAACAAAATATGGAAAAAGTCAAGGGGTCTGAATACTTTCCGAATGCCCATAGGGCCCATAGTTGACATTGCATTTCAGAGCAAAAACCAAGCCATGAGTTTGAAGGAATTGTCCGTAGAGCTTCGAGACAGGGTTGTGTAGAGGCTCAGATCTGGGGAAGGATACCAAAACATTTCGGCAGCATTGAAGGTCCCCAAGAATATAGTGGCCTCATTCTTAAATGGAAGAAGTTTGGAACCACCAAGACTCTTCCTAGAGCTGTCAGCCCCAGGAGCAAACTAGGGTTAAGTGCCTTGCTCAAGGACTCATCCGACAGGTTTTTTTTTTTCTCCACCTTTTCGGTTGGGTATTCGAACCAGCGACCTTTCGTGTTACTGGCCAAACACTACCCGCTAGGCTACCTGCCGCCCCACATGTGACATAACATACAGTGGGGAGAACAAGTATTTGATACACTGCCGATTTTGCAGGTTTTCCCACTTACAAAGCATGTAGAAGTCTGTAATTTTTATCATAGGTACTCTTCAACTGTGAGTGACGGAATCTAAAACAAAAATCCAGAAAATCACATTGTATGATTTTTAAGTAATTAATTTGCATTTTATTGAATGACATAAGTATTTGATACATCAGAAAAGCAGAACTTAATATTTGGTACAGAAACCTTTGTTTGCAATTACAGAGATCATATGTTTCCTGTAGTTCTTGACCAGGTTTGCACACACTGCAGCAGGGATTTTGGCCCATTCCTCCATACAGATCCTTCAGGTTTCGGGGCTGTCGCTGGGCAATACGGACTTTCAGCTCCCTCCAAAGATTTTCTATTGGGTTCAGGTCTGGAGACTGGCTAGGCCACTCTAGGACCTTGAGATGCTTCTTACGGAGCCACTCCTTAGTTGCCCTGGCTGTGTGTTTCGGGTCGTTGTCATGCTGGAAGACCCAGCCACGACCCATCTTCAATGCTCTTACTAAGGGAAGGAGGTTGTTGGCCAAGATCTCGCGATACATGGCCCCATCCATCCTCCCCTCAATACGGTGCAGTCATCCTGTCCCCTTTGCAGAAAAGCATCCCCAAAGAATGATGTTTCCACCTCCATGCTTCACGGTTGGGATGGTGTTCTTGGGGTTGTACTCATCCTTCTTCTTCCTCCAAACACGGCGAGTGGAGTTTAGACCAAAAAGCTCTATTTGTGTCTCATCAGACCACATGACCTTCTCCCATTCCTCCTCTGGATCATCCAGATGGTCATTGGCAAACTTCAGACGGGCCTGGACATGCGCTGGCTTGAGCAGGGGGACCTTGCGTGCGCTGCAGGATTTTAATCCATGACGGCGTAGTGTGTTACTAATGGTTTTCTTTGAGACTGTGGTCCCAGCTCTCTTCAGGTCATTGACCAGGTCCTGCCGTGTAGTTCTGGGCTGATCCCTCACCTTCCTCATGATCATTGATGCCCCACGAGGTGAGATCTTGCATGGTGCCCCAGACCGAGGGAGATTGACCGTCATCTTGAACTTCTTCCATTTTCTAATAATTGCGCCAACAGTTGTTGTCTTCTCACCAAGCTGCTTGCCTATTGTCCTGTAGCCCATCCCAGCCTTGTGCAGGTCTACAATTTTATCCCTGATGTCCTTACACAGCTCTCTGGTCTTGGCCATTGTGGAGAGGTTGGAGTCTGTTTGATTGAGTGTGTGGACAGGTGTCTTTTATACAGGTAACGAGTTCAAACAGGTGCAGTTAATACAGGTAATGAGTGGAGAACAGGAGGGCTTCTTAAAGAAAAACTAACAGGTCTGTGAGAGCCGGAATTCTTACTGGTTGGTAGGTGATCAAATACTTATGTCATGCAATAAAATGCAAATTAATTATTTAAAAATCACACAATGTGATTTTCCGGATTTTTGTTTTAGATTCCGTCTCTCACAGTTGAAGTGTACCTATGATAAAAATTACAGACCTCTACATGCTTTGTAAGTAGGAAAACCTGCAAAATCGGCAGTGTATCAAATACTCCCCACTGTAACATTTGATTTGATTTAGTATCTATTCCCAAAATGTTCTGTCTTAGCTAGAAACATTTCACTTCTAGGACTTTCGTGAGCGAGATTTGGTCTTTCTCTCTCTTCAAAGAGATAGACCTCATCAGCAGTCTGATGTTGAGCGATAAGTCATTTTCACGAGTCAGTTGTGACAATCTTGTCTAAGGGATTGATAGAAACAACTTTAATGAGCAGAATCTGTTAATAAATCTTTACAAATGTAACACAATCACATCAGACAGGGTACAACACAAATGTATTATTTCAATAGCTATAAGAAACTTACTTAAAGTGTAAGAAAAATCTGATCCAGAAATAAATCTTGAGTACATCACTTAAAGAATCTTAAACATATTTTGTGGGGAGAAACTGGCTTCTAGCCTTGTTCTTCCAAAATATGACAAACAGATTTTGAATCATACAAATTCTAAAGTTCTTTAAATGTAAATCAGTTTTGATAATGAGGAACGCTTTTTGAATGTTTGACCTACATTGACTGGTGGGATTGGCTACAGTCCTGTCCCGAAACAGATCTACAAAAATGCCTGGAGGTTAGAGGCTATAGGGGTTGTTTATGGACAGGCCACACAGAGTTCCATACAAAAGAGACTGAAAACCATCAGGCCTGTCGTGGTAGTTGTTCAAAGTAACTATGACATACATTCTTATGATAGGGTTATGAGCTATAGAAGATTGCAGGCTCATGAGTGCATTGTAAACAAGCATGTTTTCTGCTATTACTGGCCTCATACATTCATCATGAAAAATATCACCCTGTCTGGCACACATACAGTACAATAAAATAATATGTACTAAGAAACATCTCAACAACAAAAAATAATTGACCAAGCATTTGTGGTGCTGTATGTCTATTAGTCAGAAAAGGTTAAAACGTTAAACAGTGAGAAATTACTTTGAGTATGCTCTTTTCCGTACAACAACTAGGCCTATATGCAGATTTTTGGTCTATCGCACACAGGTCCAATATGCATTTGAAATCATGTCTGGCCACCAACATGATATTTGAAGCTTCTGATGGAATAAACTACCTGCCTAGATGTACCTTTTCATATTCTTAACTGTGCTTTTACCAAGTCGCACAAATTGGAAATGGAAGAACAGTAGAAAGAAGATGGGAGTTTCCCTGAGAGGATAACGTATCTACAAGTTTCTATGAGCAGTCATCATTTTTGAAATTACGTCACAAAACCATGCAAACGAGTGTTGCCCTCGACAGTGCAATAACAAAACTGCACTCATGTTCAGATGTCAGTCAAAAGCCTGGAACTGAAGATACAAAACATAACATTTTCACTTCTCTATTTTCTGAAAATAACAAAAATAAGCAATAGACCAATGGATTGCAAGCACTAACTGATATTATGCGATGTTGGAATAGACTGACATAAACCTGCTGACTGGTCAGTGGGTGAACTGTCACAGGCTTTTGTAAACAAATGTAACCTGCTTCTTATCAATGATGCTCCCTCAGCTACTGCAGATATGAGTTAAAATGTCTTCTATGGAAATAAATTAAAACACTCCAATATCATGGGGTGACATTTGAAACAGTCTGGTACAGTAAGAGTTATATATATATATACACACACACACACACACACACACACACACACACACACACACACAGGAGATTGGTGGCACCTTAGTTTGGTGGGACGGGCTCATGGTAATGGCTGGAGTGGAATCAGTTTAACGGTGATGCCATTCCAATCGCTCCATTCCAGCCATTATTATGAGCCATCCTCCCGTCAGCATCCTCCACTAATGTGAATAGCATGACAGTAACAATTAAGGTAAATGGATAGTCTGATGGCCGTTTGCATAAGCTGGATAATGGTGCCCACTATCTGTCGCTCAATAACAGTATAAATGAGTGGGTGACATTACAGCAATGTGGCAAATCTTTTTCATTATGGCAAGGGCAATAAACTATTCATTGGCAAACATGTTTAGTGAGTTTGAAGACCTGTATGAGAGAAATTCCGAGAGCAAAACTAACACACAATAAAATGACAACACACAAAAATTGGCTAATGGGCAAAATTCCAAACCCAATCCATAACATCAAGACTTCAAAAGGAACACTGAAAGGGTTGATTTCAGCCTCCCTTCACACAATCAATACTTGAACTTTCTCCGTATGTACAACAATGTGGTCTTCTGTCAACATCCCTGACAGAGAAGAAGGGGTTAAAACGTGTCTCCTTCCTAAATCAAGGAAATGGGTGATTTGATTTTAACCATCTTAAATGTAATTAATAAAAACATAAAAGTTTCAATAGGTTTCAATCATGGAACCATCTTAATTTGAGAAGTAGCAAATCAACCATTTACCTGTAAAACCATATATATTTTAAAAGTTATTTTACCTTTATTTAACTAGGCAAGTCAGTTAAGTACAAATTCTTATTTACAATGACGGCCTACACCGGACGACGCTGGGCCAATTGTGCACCGCCCTATGGGACTCCCAATCACGGCCGGTTGTGATACAGTCTGGATTTTAACCAGGTTGTCTGTAGTGACGTCTCCAGCACGGAGATGCAGTGTCTTAGACCACTGCGCCACTTGGGAGCAGGAAGGAAGGTGTTCCAATTCCCCACCCTTCTCCTCTAAGTGTGCACTTCGCTTGCTCACTCTTATGAATCAATTTTAAAACAAATGCTTACAAGCATGGTGGAGGGAGTTGCCACCATATTTTCTACATCAGTCGGCCCTTCCTTTTTAACGATCGAGAGCAAAGAACACACTTCGGGAAGAAGGCTTCATAATCAGACTGCAACCGGCAATCATTTCCAATAGTTGGAAAAGTGACGGATCAATGTGAAACCTTGCGAATCAAATAGTGTCTCAAAGGGATGATTTTAAATCTAGCTTGACTGTCTGTTGAAGCTCATATCACAGCACTGGGTCATAATCAGTCTTCTCCTATTTTCTACCGATACATCCAACAGCATTTTTAATCAAGACCAATGCCAGTCCTCACCTCACAGAGGGCATCATCCATATCATGTTCTGCTCTCTCAAGCGGTTCATTTCCCATTACACCACATAACAAAACATGTTTATCAGCAATGTGCACAGATCACTGGCATATTTGTTTAATCAAATATTTCTACTAGTTATATTATTGTGTACTCATTAATAACACTGGAAATCAGCAATATGCACCAATCTTTACTCTCAATGAGATAGGGTTAATATATAAATGCTGTATTGAAAAAGACATGAGAATAGTGAGATATGGCAGTCAGTTAGCTTGAGGGATATTTCAGTTCACATGATATCTTAAGAAGTTTGTCAGAGTTCCTGAAATGGGATTAAAGGTAACGCTTGGCATTTAGTTACACATTGACATAACAATATGGGATGAAATATGACCCGCTAGGAACAAGTGACCATTTTGGCAGGTTTGAATGCCTCTTTGATATAGGGGGCTGCAGCAGAAGGGTTTGTTATAACCCCTTCACTGACACACACAGGTCTCTGATGATATTATCTTCTGTCAAATTGTTCCGAGGCAACTCCAGATTTACAAGGGGGAGTCAACTGAAATGCCGACTGTAATGTTAGAGTCTCTGTTTACAAGTTGTTCCTGTGTCCTAAACTTTCAGGAAACATGGGATCGAACTTGGATTGAGCTGTTCTAGTTGAGGTGTTGTTTAAAAACTTGCCACTGGTTACTGTCTGTTTAAAACTGTGATCAAATGGGCATAGCAACACATGGGCACTGGGAGTGAACATGGTTTATTATGGGACATTTTAGAGTTGCTTGTGCACACTTAGGCACTGGAGTGACCCACCCCAGCCATATAAAAGAGATTAGACTGGTAACACTAGAAGAGTCTGTATGTTAAGATCATCACCACCAATGCTGCCATATGCATTTGGCAATGGGGATTAAAGGGAGCTGATACACAAAAAAATAACTGTCAAAAAACTAATGCATCTTCCCTTTACATATGAAATCAAATATTAATGAAGCTTTATGATACAGAGATTATCATGGTAATCCAATGTGGTTATGAACAGTCAGAGTTAAAGGAGAGGCGATAGCAGTCTGCTTCCTCTCCTCCTGGGCGAGGGGGTGGTCCCAGGTCACTTCTGGGCCTGGGATTGGCTGTTCTGTGTTAAGGGAGGGAGGAGCCAAAGTATTGCATGGCCACCAGCAATGGGTCATTCTGGATGATCTGAAATGGAGGTAGCATGTTTGTCAGATTAGAGACAAAAGGCCCATCTATAAACAAAGGATGTAATTCAACTATAATGTTTGATTAGAGCAGTTCTGGTAGTTACAGAGTAAAGTGATACAATTCCCAAAAGGGACAGATTTTCACCATGACAACGGCTCTTTGTGTGGTACATAGTCTTCCTGAGTGTCTGATCTTCTGGGCTGGCCATCTTCTGGGCTTCCCTCCACATCCTCCAAGAGGTTGGCTGTGGAGTTGGCTGTGCCCAGTCTTATAGGGGATATGGTCAAGGGAAACACCTAAAGGCCTGAATATAATTTTTTTATTTTACCTTTATTTAACTAGGCAAGTCAGTTAAGAACAAATTCTTATTTACAATGACGGCCTAGGAACAGTGGGTTAACTGCCTTGTTCAAGGGTAGAACGACAGATTTTGTCCTTGTCAGTTCCGGGCTTCGATTCAGAACCTTTCGGTTACGGGCCCAACACTGTAACCACTCGACTACCTGCCGCCCCATTAATACATATACATCTGTATTATACAGTAGGCGGTACTTGAACATTGAGTTATATGAAAAGCCATCACTGCAAAAATGGAATCCATCCAATGATTCTGATTGGAAATTAGAATCGACTGGCAATGAAGGATACGACTGGTGCTTCAGGAGCGTTCTTCTTTTTAACTTCCTTCTCTTTGTCTTGTCAGAGAATGATCTGGCGATTTCAAACAGCTTCTTTCTTGTTGCTAGGTGGGAGAGAAGACAACAGTATCATCACAAAATCAATTACCGGAACAAAGAATTTAAAAAACGGTTTGCATAAGTATGCTGTTCTCTTGATTGAGTTTGTTAACCGGCTATTGTCAGAGAGACACAGGGGATGGTAATAATGTGTATTGAGTGGCCTGCAGGTAGAGAATGCCTTACATTTGCCCATGTGTTTGAGTTTGTCTCTGAACATTGCGTCATCTGACACAACAGTACAAGCCTCCATCGACCCCGAAGAACAGTGCTCTCCTGGAAACAAAGAAATTAGTTGTAAAAGACAAACATAGTCCTGTGTAGCTCAGATGGTAGAGCATGGCGCTTGCAACGCCAGGTTTGTAGTTTCGACTCCCATGGGGGACCAGTACAAAAAATAAATAAAATGTATGAATATGTAACTGTACGTCGCTCTGGATAAGAGCGTCTGCTAAATGACAAATTATGCACACATACACAATAAAAAAACTAACGCAGTAACACACATGCACGTATAATAGTGAACCAACAATCAACCATTTTTGACCATGTAAAGTCTTAAATTGGTGACTATAGTCGTTTTTTGTTTTTTTGTTTTTTTGTTTTTACTAACAAAGATAAATTATATTATGTATGTACAGTTGAAGTTGGAAAAATTACATACACCTTAGCCAAATACATTTAAACTCAGTTTTTCACAATTCCTGACATTTAATCCTAGTAAAAATGCCCTGTCTTAGGTCAGTTAGGATCACCACTTTATTTGAAGAATGTGAAATGTCATAATAATAGTAGAGAGAATTATTTATTTCAGCTTTTATTTATTTCATCACATTCCCAGTGGGTCAGAGGTTTACATACACTCAATTAGTATTTGGTAGCATTGCCTTTAAATTGTTTAACTTGGGTCAAACATTTCGGGTAGCCTTCCACAAGCTTCCCACAATAAGTTGGGTGAATTCTGGCCCATTCCTCCTGACAGAACTGGTGTAACTGAGTCAGGTTCGTAGGCCTCCTTGCTTGCACACGCTTTTTCAGTTCTATAAGATTGAGGTCAGGGATTTGTGATGGCCACTCCAATACCTTGACTTTGTTGTCCTTAAGCCATTTTGCCACAACTTTGGAAGTGTGCTTGGGGTCATTGTCCATTTAGAAGACCCATTTGTGACCAAGCTTTAACTTCCTGACTGATGTCTTGAGATGTTGCTTCAATATATCCACATATTGTTCCTTCTTCATGATGCCATCTATTTTGTTAAGTGCACCAGTCCCTCTTGCAGCAAAGAACTCCCACAACATGATGCTGCCACCCCCGTGCTTCACGGTTGGGATGGTGTTCTTCGGCTTGCAAGCCTCCCCCTTTTACCTCCAAACATAACGATGGTCATTATGGCCAAACAGTTCTATTTTTGTTTCATTAGACCAGAGGACAATTCTCCAAAAGTATGATCTTTGTCCCCATGTGCAGTTGCAAACAGTGGCTTCTTCCTTGCTGAGTGGCCTTTCAGGTTATGTCGATATAGGACTCGTTTTAATGTTGATATAGATACTTTTGTACTGGTTTCCTCCAGCATCTTCACAAGGTCCTTTGCTGTTGTTCTGGGATTGATATGCACAGGTACACCTCCAATTGACTCAAATGATGTCAATTAGCCTATCAGAAGCTTCTAAAATCATTTTCTGGAATTTTCCAAGCTGTTTAAAGGCACGGTCAACTTAGTGTACGTATGTAAACTTCTGACCCACTGAAATTGTGATATAATCTGAAATAATAATTATTGAAATAATAATAATCTGTCTGTAAACAGTTGTTGGAAGAATTACTTGTGTCATGCACAAAGTAGATGTCCTAACCGACTTCAACTTAAGTGTATGTAAACTTCTAACTTCAACTGTAAGTAGGCCTATTGGGTGTTTGAATAAGAATGCACACACACACACACACACACGCAAACACATGCACACCCGCACACACCTTTACTGGTGAAGCTTATGAATGACATCTACCTGCTGTGGAATTCTCCATGTAAGCGGATGAATGATTAGACTTGGATTTCTTTGATTCATACTTCAAGCGATCTAAAACAGAGAGAGCTGGATGTTATGATGCAATATGGGACACATAGCAGCATCTAATGTGCACTACTATTAAGAAACCTTTGTAAAAATTGGGACACGGTTCACAAATTTCAACTATTGTAGGATGAAGCATCATGAGATACACAAGGGACTTTGCAACTAGCATAGCATGAAAGAGAGAAGATCATTTTCAACAGTAGCTGACATGCTCTGTAGAAAGCAGAAACTTGACTAGTGTACTAGCCTACTGTGTCATGAACATGTATTCAGTGTGTTAAAGTACATCATGCAGATGACCATGTACGCGTAGCTGTGCGTGACACACACCTCTCTCCAGGGCGACGAGGAACTCGCGGTTACGCTGCAGCTCCCTCATGAACTCCTCGTTCTGGAGGAACAGAGCGATGCGTTCATCGTCCAGGTACTGTTTCAGTTTACGCTCCTGCTCCGTGCCTGCCCCCGCTGCGCCCTCTTCACCGCCTGGCCCTCCAGGGGCCCCTAGGGCTCCACCAGCCACTGGCCTGGAGACACCTCCCTGGGCCGTCTGCTGGGCAATGGAGGACAGAGAGGAGAAGGAAGAAGGCTGGGACAGACTGCTCTGTGAGCCCTAGAGGAGGAGAGATGGAGAGAGGTTGAATTGAGTTGGTATTGATTTCTGTAAGCAGGATGTCGCCCTGCTGTTAATGATGTCATACTGCTAATGTATTTTTTTGTGTGTGTGTGTGTGTGTGGTTCTTCTTCACATCCACTGTGTACCTGTATACTGTCCAGTTGCTGTGGCAGGATCCGCAGGAAATCATCTGGCAGGTTGCCAAGCATCGGCGGATTCCAGTTCCTGTAGCTGCGGACCTGCCGGTGACCTGGAGGTAGCTGGGCCTCAAACCTAGTTCAGAAAAGGGTCAAAGGTTAGGATCAGACTAGATAGAGATTCATAAGCCATGTCATACTAGAATAAAACCAAAAATGCACACATCATACTTTGTGTATTAATGCTGTGAAAAGTAAGCAATGCATGAAAACACAAATAATAATGAATGTCTGTTTGTCTTTACAATAAAATCCCCTTTGAGCAGAAGTCACCACATTTAACACACCACTTTGTACAGTCCAATAAGTCAATTACTGGGAATCTCTCACCTGGTGCTATGAAGTAGAACAAATGTGGACATGGTCTTGAATCATAAATCATTGACACTGGGGCTTGAAGCAAATTCAATTACATGGATTTTTGTTATTAACTGGTCCAGTGATACACAAGCAGCAATTACACACACACACACACACACACACACACACACACACCCCCCAACTGGAGACAGCATTGCACAGCTCTTAAAATGGCCACCAGGTGGAGCTTTGACTAAGTATAACAGCAGGTGGTCGGCTGTGATAACCACAGGCCCCTGAGCATGTCAATTCCAGGGCCCCATTGGACCACTTCCTCTGTTCCTCTGGACATGCATCCTTCCTTCCTCCCTTTCATAAAGTACATGTGCATGTTCAAGATGCACATATTCTATGCAGGATTAAAGGATTACCCTAGACAGACGACTGATAGGTTAAACTCTTCTCCGGGCATTGAGTAGATCTGTTGAACTGTATAGTATCGTACAGAGGAGGCTGGTGGGAGCATATTTAGGAGGAATGGCTTATTGTAATGTCATTACAATGACCCTGTGCACCTAAAGCTCTTCCCACCAGCCTCCTGTGATAGTATGACAATTTACCTGGGTGGAGGAGTGGGCGGGGCCTCTAGGTACTTCCTGTCGTAGATGTGCATGTCATAAGTGGGAGGCGAGTAGACGGGTGGCGGTTCCTCGTCGGAACTGTCCGGTTCTAACGTCCGCTCCAGAATCTGGCCCAGGGAATGGAGGAGACCAAGAGAAAGAGAGAGTACGGACCTGATCAATAACATTAATACACATTTACCCATTGAAATCAGTCATGTCAGTAAGATAAATAATTTCAATTTTAAGAGAGAAGCTGATTGGGTTAGTGTCTGATAAGGTAACTTGAGCACACAACAGCACTACTTTGAGGCTGCCTTTACTATTTATATTCTAGTGAGACGAGATGGGTTACAGTTCCTTTCTTTTTTTATGTGTGGTGGTGGTACACAATGTATTATTTATTATTGACGAAAACCTAGACTACAACAAGAACAGGATGGGTGAGAGAGAAGCCAGTAGGCCAGTAGAGGATGTGACGCAGGGGCCCCCAATTACATTCAGCCGTGCGCTGATTTGGTCTGGGGGCCGGAACATAGTTATAAATAATTTGTACAGTGCAAATTGAATTCCAAACAGATATAGTCTTTGACAAAAACAGAATCATTTCAAACCTTGATTACATTGGGATACGACCACATATGCCTCTCTATTTATGCGTGGGAATACTTGGGAACAGATTTCCTAAATTAAAATCCCTTTGAACTGAGATTGGGCGATATACCGTGTGTGTGTGTGTGTGTATATATCTATCTATCTATCTATCTATCTATCTATATATAGGGGTCTTTAGACATACCGACGGTATGATTTTCAATAACAAACATCATACCGTCGGTGCGTGCGATGCCACTGCTTATAACTAACTATAAGTTAACTATTTTAGATGTGTCAAATAAATTATATCCAGCTCAGGGCTTCAGCTATGCATTTGGTTTGCCAATTTTCTAGCTAAGTGGCTAGATGACAAGATCAAGCTTCTTGGTTACAGCAGAGACAATCAATCCACTCCTGGATGGAGATCCATGTTGGGCAATTTATTTTCTTTAAGAAATAGCGCCCTTGGCCTCCCGAGTGGCGCAGTGGTCTAAGACACTGCACTGCAGTGCTAGAAGCGTCACTACAGACCCGGGTTCGATCCCGGGCTGTATCGAAACCGGCTCCTGTGACCGACGGCGCATAATTGGCCCAGCCCTATGTGACGGCCAATTGTGCGCCACCTTACCCGGGTCTGTAGTGACGCCTCTAGCACTGTGCCTTAGACCACTGCGCCACTCGGGAGGCCCGTGTGAGTAAGACCTAAACCGGTTAGGCCAGACTGAATACTAGGCAGTGCAGAATACCAGTAATATTGCAGTTTTATTCTAGTTTTTCAAGCGAAGGTCTTATAAGTGAGTATCTAAGCACACTCGTTCAGTTCGCCTAGCCGAACCGAAGCATGTGGAAGCCTTGACCCTGCACTGACTGACCTCTGGTGGGATGCTGTCATCGGAGTCAGAGCTGTCATCCGATTCCTCTCCGTCGATACTCATCTGGAGGAGCTGGTCGATGGTGGCATCCACCGCCCCGTTGTTGGAGCGCAGGACGCACTCGATGACCTCATAATCCATGGTGGGGAACATGATCTTGAAGTCATCCATGGCCTGGTTGAACTCCAGGCGCCGCACCTGTCGGTTAGGCCGGCTGTTGTTGAGCTCTCCTGGGGTAGAACCACCTCCCCCTCCTCCTCCTCCTTCACCTCCCCTGGAGCCTCCATTACTGCTGCTTCGCTTGAACAGGCTGGTCATCCTGCTGCCCTGGCTGGTGCTATCACCTAGGGGTCAGGAGGGCACCTTAACACTCACCCTCACTAACTTTCTTCCCTTTCTTTCTTTCGCTCTCTCCCTCCCTCTATCAATCTGCTCCTGTCTGGTTGTGTTTGTCCTGACTCACAGCCTCATCATACCACCACATGGATGGCAGTCCTCTGAATGGAGCAGGAGAGTCCAATGCTCTTTCTTTTTCTCAGCTTGTTATTCAGCTGCATCCAACACGGCTGGCTGTAGCGAGGGGGGTCATTGGTTCGTGTCCACTCCTCCGTCCCGTCACCAGTTTCAGGTCCGGGGAGCGCCAAGTTGGGTATACCGGAACGTCTGGTCTAAAACAGTCAGCACCTGAGAGGGAGAAAAGTGGGGGGGGGGGGGGGGGGGGGGGGGTTAGCAAAGGCAAGCACCTAGGCTCTACACAGAAGCAAACACCTAAGCTCTACTGAGAATAAATCACCTAGGTTCCACGCACCTAGGCTCAATTCAACTACGGGCTAAAAGGCTACAGCCCCAGAGCCATTGAAATATAATTGGGAAAACTGACAAGATTTGACATGGCTTTGTCTGAGATGTAGATGAGACAGTGTCCCCACTTCTGCTCAACCTTGCTAGTCAACCTTGCTAGGCTAGGCCCCTGCGTTACCATGGCAACCCAGCTTTTATTTAACCTTTAACTAGGCAAGTCAGTTAAGAACAAATTCTTATTTACAATGACAGAGAACGTCTGTAGACTGAACAGTTGGCATTTGAATGAAAAGGTGAAACTTTGCATACCAGCACTGTTGGTGGAATTTCATATTTTGAATCACATTATAGGTCTATATTCCAACTCACCAACAACAGACTACAAGGCCAAGATGTACAGTTACAGAGTGCATCTCTTTACAGTTTCTAAAACAAAGCCTGTTTCTTTCTCTCAGAGTCAAGGAAGAGCCATAGAGGGACGTCCTGCCAACCAGGTCTGAAGGAGGAACCCAAACATTGGCCTACACACGTCCAGACCAGAGAAAGTAGGATGGATGGCCAAGCTGCTGTTAACAGACGCCATGAATCCATGTGCCAAGCAGTGGGGGAGGACAAACACCACACACACACACACTAAATCTATACAACGAGCACAAACTGGTGCTCAGCTTAACCCCTAATTTACTTTAGACTAATCTGAGTATATATATATATATATATATATGAGACCAACTAGACCACTGACTGACTAACTGAGATGCTAGTCGAATGTCTGGGTAAGGACAGGGAGGGATTGACAGCTGTAGCAGAAAATCAACCAGAACCAGCCAGCCACCACAAACCAGGGTAAGAGAGAGCGAGAGGAAAAAAAAATAAAAAAAAATAAAAAACAGGCAGCAAGAGCAAAGCAAGGTGCCGTCGGTCCATGCGGATGATTACGCACATGAAGATCTGTGATGCATTTAGCATGGGCTTAGCTGTCCCTTTTTTCCCCCCTCTCTCTGACACAGTTGAAGGACCTTGTGAGAATTAAGCCTGATAGAAACAAAGAGGGGTCAATGAGTCTGGATGACCTTGGAAGTCTCAAATGATGGACTGCTTTTTCATAAGCAGCAAACAATACATAACGGATATAAGTCAATGGATTTTTACTGGGGGATTCACTTGACATGGACACAAACAGATATCCCTTTCATGAAATTCAAACCGCTGAAGTCGTTTCCATGAAACCATTTAATCCACCACTAAAGTGAATGTGTGGACAGTTTTTTAAAAAAGGCACAGAAATGGATCAGATGAATATCAAGGAAAAGTCCAAACACTTGGTCTTCAACGAGGTCCGTAGAGCCGCACTGAAAACTGGTAATATTTCCTTGCCGTCAAAATTTGCAATAAATAGTCTGCTTTTGCTCACTGACTGATTAGCTTGAATTTATGTGATTATTAGCAAGCTGGACACAGTCAAGAAACTGTATGAATGTAGGTCCATTATAATTTCTACACAGTTTCAATTTGGTTTTATTTTAAAGTATATTTACTTTTTTAAATAAAAGCGGGCCGTATGTTTGACACTCCTGGGCTAGATAATAATGTCAAATTCAGAACTTGTCTAGGCCTAGTTTCATGCAAGTTGTTATGGGTGCTCACACGTGAGCTACACCCTAACATCTGATTGTCGCCTGGTGTTGAACTTGATACATATTTACATTGCTAGTTATCAAAGTTTATGCTACGTAGAGTAAACATTAGAATAGGAAACACAAGATCCTTTACCTTCCGGTTACTTCTCCACAGCTGAAACAGAAAGCAGAGTTGCAGTGTTTAGTTCACAGACACCCTGACAAGCACCAGAATTCCTGACTAGGACTATAGCCAGGAGTTGTCTCTGAGTCTAAGTGCCTGGATTTTCCTCATCCTGGTTTCCATTACAAGATAGAGGTCATGGAAGGAGAGAAAAAAAAACAGAATTCCAAAAATGTAAGGGTCCTCTGAGAGGAACTGGAGCTTCCTTTTGATCTCCTAGCTAATAGCTATCACTACTCACACCCTTGCACTCCCTCCTTCTGCTCTGTCACTGTAGTGCTGGGAAGAGAAATCCCTGGCTGTGATGGGGGAACAATGCATCCAGTGCCAGCCCAACCCACATGGCAGTGCCAGGCCCCGTCAAGCAGCACAGACAGAGTCTGCCACTTCGCCCTCCTCTATGCACACTGACGTAAACAGGGACATCTCGCCTTGTGTGTGTGTGAGTGTGTGTGTGTGTGTGAGACTGAAACAGCGGGTCTTCTCACAGTTGTGGAAACTTTGCGGTAAAGTGGATTATCTCTAGCATGGCACCAAATCTAAAAAGGCATTGTTCAAGAGGCCTATTGAAATCAGGGCTGCACATGACTATGTTAACTCCTAGTGTTTTGTGCTTACCCTCTACAGCAGACAGTCTGAGGGAAGGCAGGTAATTTCCAAGCAAAAGGACCCATGAGCACCAACATGTGAAATTCATAGTAAGCAGGGGTTGGAACCAGTTCAGGGAATAGAACAGAAAACTGGAAAATAACAAAAAATTACAAAAACAGAATCTGAACCGGAAACGAAAGTGATCTATACTGTTCCGGAACAAAACAGCTATTTTTAGAAGCAAGGGAACAGGTTATAACATTATTTTACTTTCTGGGCATTATTTTCCAATCCCACAAAAAAAGCAACAAAGCACCTATGCAAAGCCCTAATTTGTCACTCAGAAACGTATTCCAGCGTCTGCCTGACAGCGTGTAGGCTACCTGCCCCTCCGAAGCATAGGTTTCTGTAGCCTACTGACGACATTACAAGCGTGATGGATTATGGATTAACCTTTTCAATGCTAGTCAAGGATACTATAGTTATGTTTCACATTGGATTTATTAACTAGAAGGTAAGACTGTTTTTAATTATAGTGCTGCCCTGCAAACATAAGCTTGTTAGCTTGCTAGCTAGCTAACGTTTGCTCTTGTCCAATGTTAAGACAACTCTTGGAAGTTCTAAAACATTCAAAAAGTTACACCATAGAAGCCACTCCTCCGTAAGTATAATTATGTAGGCCTAATTCAGATAATGCACGTCTTAAGATGCTCAGCTCTTCAAGCAAAGCTTCATCCATCCTCTCTCGTTCTCTTACAAACCAGCAAAACTTCAGTTGCATCTCACGCCCTACACTGGTCTGTCCATAGTGACAGGCAGCACAACCATGCCATTATGGAAAAATACAACTAGCTGTTAACGACTTAAACAGATTAAATAGTTAGCAAGCTGCTCTATCCGCACTGATTGGTGAAATAATTTAATGTCAAGCTAAATGTACAATTTTTGATAAAAATTGGATGTTTAAAAAGGATCAGAAGGAACTATATAAACCTATACTTTTTTGGGTTCGAACCAGTTCAGAACTTTATTTTGGTGGTCGGAACAGTGAAACGGAGCAAATAAAATGGTTCGAAACATGTTTTTTTTTTTTGCGGGGTTCCAACCCTATAGGCGCATATCAAATTGGGTGTCAAATGAAAACTAAGAGTCTATATATGTCTGAGAAATTAAGGGATATACAGTGCATTCGGAAAGTATTCAGACCTTGACTTTCTTGGCAATTTCTCACAGGGAATAGCCTTCATTTCTCAGAACAAGAATAGACTGACGAGTTTCAGAAGAAAGTGCTTTGTTTCTGGCCATTTTGAGCCTGTAATAGAACCAACAAATGCTGATGCTCCAGATACTCAACTAGTCTAAAGAATGCCAGCTTTATTGCTTCTTTAATCAGCACAACATTTTTCAGCTGTGCTAACAATTGCAAAAGGGTTTTCTAATGCTCATTTAGCCTTTTAAAATTATAAACTTGTTTTAGCTAACACAATGTGCCATTGGAACACACGAGTGATGGTTGTTGATAATGAACCTCTGTACACCTATGTAGATTTTTTTTTATTATTATCTAAAATTAAAAATTAAAAACCAGTTTCCAGCTACAGTACAAGAGTCATTTACAACATGAACAATGTCTACACTGTATTTCTGATCAATTTGATGTTATTTTAAATGGATAAAAACGTTTTGCTTTTCTTTCAAAAACAAGGACATTTCTATGTGACCCCAAACTTTTGAATGGTAGTGTATTTTGGTACCCTTCCCCAGATCTGTGCCTCGACACAATCCTATCTCGGAGCTCTACGGACAATTCCCTCGACCTCATAGCTTGGTTTTTGTTCTGACATGCACTGTCAGCTGTGGGACCTTATATAGACTCCAAGTTGTAGAAACATCTCAAGGATGATCAATGGAAACAGGATGCACCTGAGCTCAATTTCAAGTCTCAAAGCAAAAGGTGTGAATACTCATGAAAATAAAGTATTTCTGTTTTTTTATTTTTAATACATTTCCAAACATTTCTAAAACCCTTTTTTCGCTTTGTCATTGTGGGGTATTGTTTGTAGATTGATGTGGAAAATTTTTTATTTAATACATTTTAAAATAAGTCTGTAACGTAATAAAAAGTGGAAAAAGTCAAAGGGTCTGAATACTTTCCGAATGCACTGTATACGTTTTTCAAAAGATGTCTATAGTAAAAATTAAGAATAAGCAAAGGCTTTGATTTCTGGTCTGGAAAGGGGTCTTAGAAAACATCTACAAGAAAAAGTATTAAAAAAGGTACCAGAATACATCAAAACACAATAATGAAGTAAAGACCCCTGCCAACTAATATCAACAAATATTTTGTTTTGGAGAAATGTTTACCTTCTGTAAGTTTAAGAAATACTGCCTTGTGCCTTTTAATTATGTTACCAAAAACATCTTTAAAATATTTTCTTACTTCTCTCCCTCATGAGGGGGGAGGGAAGATGAACGTTCACAGAATTAACAAGTAAACCTATCAATTAGTTTTTACTGATCAATTTTGTACATTAATTATTATGTGATTAAAACTAACATTTCTGTTACCAAATACCCAACAGAATTTCCCCAAAATTGGTAATGGAATTTCTGCAATTTAATTGGCTACAATGTGAAATCATTGTAGGCACAAACCAACATTTGTTTTAAATACATTTGCTTAGGTTGGCATGCATTTTAAGTGAAAAATTTGAGTCTTAGCGCAATTCCGTTACCGTGGAATTGCCGGTAGGCAAGTGTGTGTGTGTGTGTGAGAGAGAGTGAGTGAGTGAAAAGCGTGGCCAGGGCACAGTGGCAGCCATGGGAAATCACTTTCATGCTCCAGCTCTGGGACCAGGAGAGCGAGACAGAATCTACGGGTGCATCTCAACAGTCCTAAGTAGGCTGCTCCTCCTATTGATTACACATCTGCTCAGATTAAGGAGAGTAGAGGAAGAGAGGAAGTAATTTCACACTATTGAGATGCACCCCATCCTGGGCCTCTGAGGATATTGGCAGTGACTGACTGTCTGAGCCGTGAGCCAGGGCCCAATGTTGATGAACATCCTCTCTATACAGGCCAGGACTAACTCTGCTAGGCCTTCATGTGGATTTGTGGAGCAATAAACTCTCCATACACCGCATTGGGTTTCTTTGAACTTAATTTCATCTGGCCTATAAAACACCTTTCCACAGTACCTCGCTCAGGGCATACAGCCAGTACACAAATACTGCACTACACTCGCTCTCTCTATTAGCCTTCACAGCATAAACCTTGAGTCACTGAACAGAGTCCAACTCTCGCAAGTGTGTGGGACTGTTAGGTGTGAATATGTATGTGCCATAAACAAGCAACCGAGGAGTGGCGAGAAAGAAAAAAAGGGGTCACTTGCACATCTAGGAGGGACCAGCAAAATTATTTGCACAATTAATTGGAATCCAAATTAATTGGAACGTGTTTGACTTTGACCTACATCATCCATCAACTCTTTTGGCCTATATATGTCAATGGGAAATGTCAGTGATAATGCCAGTTAAGCAGAGAGAATTTAAGTGGGTTTCTGTCCATAGTTGTTTCTACCATGTTACCCTCTGTGTAGCATGTATGCTCTGGTCTTGTCTTTTGAGGTCACATTCGACCATACAGAGTTGACATCCTGCCTTGTGCTGCTGAAAAGGCGAGTCACTGTCCCTCCGGCAGATTGGAAACACTGGGTTTCCTAGGCAAGGACATCACTGGCCAGCCAGGAAACAGGATGTCAGACAACATGATAAAGCTCTTTTTGATAGAACACCCTCTAATGCCAGCAACATCATAGTTCTTCCTTATGACTACTAACCGCTAGGATACAATCAGGGATCAATAGAGGATTAATCCCCCTACTTTCCAGCTGATTAAGCGGATAATAAATTCTGCATCTAATCCATCTCTGGGCTACAAAAATACATGTTAAACTGCATTACGGGACCAAAAACTTGTAAACACTTCCCTATCGCAAAAACATATTATAGCTTCCTTCTTTCGGGCTCAACGTCCCTTTTATTTTTTACCAGCAGCCCTGAGTAGTGGAGAACAGATCTCATTACTCAAGGGTTACAGTGTTTTCAGATGGTAGGCTTCATCTCCCAGCACGATTACGAGTCCCAGGCTCGTCTGTCCCCATGACAACCAGGCCCCAGCATTCCATCTGGGGCCATCATACTGTAGGTGGGACATTCTAATCTCCTGTGTTGACCGCTGCTGCTAGACTATTTAGGGCCAGAGAACTCCACTAATATGTCTCCAATTTACAGGTGAAAATATAATTTTAGCTATGATAAATCCTCACTCTATGTGGCATAAGTGGTAGTAGAACACAATAATGAAATGAGATCTCTCTGATCATCTTTGTAGACAAACTGTAGTCCCTTACTAAATCACCCACAGAAATGGTAAGACTGCCCGTGTCAATAAATACAATTTTATTTATTTGTTGCATGCGCCGAATACAACAGTACTCCGGTACTGCTTGCTGCAGTCTATGACTTGGGTGACTGGAGTCTTTGACAATTCGTATATAGGCCCTGGATGTCAGGAAGCTTGGCCCCAGTGGTGTACTGGGGCGTACACAATACCCTCTGTAGCGCTTTACGGTCAGATGAAGAGCAGATGCCATACCAGGCAGTGATGCAACCAGTCATGCTCTCGATGGTGCAGCTGTAGAACCTTTTGAGGATCTGGGGACCAATGCCAAATCTTTTAAATCTCCTGGAGGGGGAAAAGGTTGCAGGTCCTGTTCGGCCCTCCTTTTCCTATAGTCCACGATCAGCTCCTTTGTCTTGCTCACATTACTGTCATGGCACCACACACCAGGTCTCTAACCTCCTCCCTATAGGCGGTCTCATCGTTGTCGGTGATCAGGCCTACCACTGTTGTGTCGTCAGCAAACTTAATGATGGTGTTGGAGTCGTGTTTGGCTACGCAGTCGTGGGTAAACAGGGAGTACAGGATGGGACTAAGCAAGCACCCCTGAGGAGCCCCCGTGTTGAGGATCAGCGTGGCAGATGTGTTGTTACCTACCCTTACCACTTGGGGACAGCCTGTCAGAAAGTCCAGCATCCATTTGCAGAGGTGTTTAGTCCCAGGGTCCTTCGCTTAGTGATGAGCTTTGTGGGCACTATGGTGTTGAACGCTGCGCTGTATTCTCACATAGGTGTTCCTTTTGTCCAGGTGGGAAAGGGCAGTGTGGAGTACGCTTGAGATTGCTACCGACGTGAGTGCTACCGGGCGGTAATCATTTAGGCAGGTTACCTTTGCGTTCTTGGGCACAGGGACTATGGTGGTCTGTTTGAAACATGTAGGTATTACAGACTCCGTCAGGGAGAGGTTGAAAATGTCAGTGAAGACACTTGCCAGTTGGTCCACGCATGCTTTCAGTACACGTCCTGGTAATCAGTCTGGCCCCGCGGCTTTGTGAATGTTTTTAATGTCCCGTTGGTAGGATAGGCTTAAAATCTTAGATCGTCCAGTTTGTTGGCCAATAATAGAGGGAAGTGGTGGTTTACCTACACGTCTGCGAATTCTTACAAGGCACCTCGCCCTCCTCCCCCTTTATCTCCATCTTTTCTTCATGCAGATGAAGGAGATTTGGGCCTTGTCTCGACAAAGCAGTATATCCTTTGCGTCGGACTCGTTCAAGAAAAAAATCTTTGTCCAGTTCGAGGTGCGTAATCGCTGTTCTGATGTCTAGAAGTTATTTTCAGTCATAAGAGACGGTAAATAAATTACAAACAACGCGAACAAACAAAACTAGTATTGCTTTAGAGCCCTAATAACACAAAAGGTAGATTGGTCCAACTAATGCTCAAAAGTACCAAAATATACCTGAAATGTAAACAACCGTCGCTTTATATAATAACAAAGATATGCACCCCACTACTACATGTGTATACAAAATGCAGCCGTAGCTGCAGTAGGCCTACACATGATTTACGCCTACCAACACACACAGATCAGCTAGACAGGATGAGCACCACTAGCTTATCAAAGATTCTTAAAAGGCTTCATAGCTTAAAACTTAATTAATTAGAACTACAGGCTACATTTGTCGAATTTGTGACACTACGCAATAATAACTTCACCAGGTGCGCAATATTTTTTGAAAAGCAGAAAAGAAAGTTGGATTTAATTAAGTGTATATTCTATAGTCATAGCTGATGTGAAATTTCCTACGTTGTAGTAGCTCATTTGAATCTGCTGCAAAGAGTAAGTGACCATTCCGAGACCAACACACACAAAATAGCAAGAGAGCAGGGAGGGGACGAAAATGTAGGCTACTAAAAATGTAGGCTACTAAAACAAGTAGGCAACACACAGTATTGGTCCTTCATACAAAAATGGGGGCCTATCTGAAATACAGCCATGTACACAACAACTGTCATTTGGCCACAAGAAAGCATGCGATGTTGAAGAGAAGCCCCACGAAGACTGGTAGCCCAAGATGCGCTCATTAAAACGGCACACACTGTAACCATCGATTCAGGACCATGCACAGAAGGCTACCGCCAGTCAGTGTGATGAAAGGATAACGTTAGAAGCACCGTCAATTTCAGCTTCACCTCAGAGCACAATACCCGTCAAATAAAGCAAAACTCTATCAATAGCAATAAGACCTGCAAAAGCAAGCAATGACAGATACATCTAAAAGATGCAATGAAGTAAAAAGCAAAAAGGCCTAAACTATACATTACATAAAAAAATATTTAATAATCTAAAAACAACAAGTAGGCTTACATGAGGGGAAAAATAAACATTATTTATATCTGGGGGGTCCATGCCCAGCTTTGGCACCCCGTAGAGCCAGCTCTGGCTAGGGAATTTTGGATGACTGTTATTGGTCAGCCAAACAACCGCAGTCACCATAAAATAAAATTTAAATGATCCTCTCCTCCGCTCCTGACTGCATGTGCTGCTGCTGCAGGGAGAGTGGTGTTTCCTAAGCATCCAAAGACTTGTTTGTTACAACACCTTGCCTGTTTCAGCAAGTTGCGACAAAGTTCCATCACTTCGTAGAGTCCATGTAACAGCAGAAACAAACTGATTCGCACGAATGCCTGGCGGTTCCATCTTCAGTCAGCTGTCATGCCACCCAAAAATATATTTTAAAAAAACATACGTTAAGTGGGTTGTTTTATTTTCATGACGGTCATCATCCATAACCGTTGGTTAGGCTACACGGTAATTGCTTCAGCCCTAGCTATAACCATGTCACAGAGCAGAAGCTGCACACAATAATTGTATCTTTACTGTGTCTAATGTAGAGCAAGCGTTCTCAGATTGTGCACATGATGTGAATTTAAAAGAGGGATCATATCCTGCCTGCATGTTGGCTGCAGGCCAAGCAAGACAGCCAGATGTTGCAGCTCTTAAAAACACCATTTTGAAAAGAAGGCTTGAATCTAGTGCTCGGGCCAGTAGTGTCAAACCCTCGACTCACTCACTTTGAGCTCCTTTTAAAGAAGCTAAATATCAATAGTACACAATAGTGTACTAATATGAGTTAAGTCTGATTCAAATGATTAATTGATTGCTCAAAACATCTGTAGATATTAAAAGAAGCATGAGGACCACAGAGAATACATCCAAGTAAAAAAAATATGGTGGACCTCATTGTGTAATCCATCCAAGTCTACATTTAGTTTGTGTATTAACTTAGCCCAACACAATAAACTCATGCACTGCTACCAGATTTTCACAGTGGCGCCAGGCCCAGGGGCCCACAGACTTCCAATAGGGGTAATTCCATTGGACAGGGGGTGGACTCTGTGCCCCTCAGCAAACAAGACCTCTTCTCATCTCATCTTGTTTTCACAGCTGACAAAGGAGAAAAGGGTCTATTTCAACAGAACCTGGCCCAGACATTATCCCTATCCCCATATGTAGCATTACAATAGGAGCATCTGGCCATGGCCTGATGGTACTGAATCCATAAACATAACATTTATTCAGTCATGTGGTTTTGATGTACAAGTTATAGGCCTTTCATGGTAATCATATTTTCACTGTGATCTTTTATGCACACCAGCCCTGGATTTATCTATTTATCTGGCTATTATGTTTGTAGTATTATTTTAAAATAATTATTTTATATGGCATAGTGGTCTAAATCAAATCTCATCCATCCCTTAGAACAGGGGTGGGGAACCCTTTTACCATCAAGGGCCATTTGGATATTTATAAATTAATTCGGGGGCATATTATTAAAATGTGCTATTTTCTGCTTTATTCATGTTTTAATGTGACTTTAATCACTGACATTGGTTTTATAGTTTAAAATATGACTTATGTTTCTTGTGTCCTAGAGTATTTAGAAAAGTGCTAGCCCTATTTAAATAAATATTAGTACTGTAAATAATGTTGTTATTATGATTACTTCACCTCTAACGCGATGGCTGAAATTGCTTATCTTTGACGAGGCGTTTGACGTCAGCTACTACTTGCAGCTGGTTTCCAGTTTTGAGTCAGTCAGTCTTGAATGGAATCGAGTCTTTGCAAGAGTTAGTTTGTAAAATAACTGCTCACAGCAGTAAGTGGTCCCGAAAACAAGATGCAAATTTAAGTGCTTGTCTCCTCAGAACAAGAAAATGCTCCGCGCTAACGTACATTTTGTAGAACTCAAGGAGAGGGAGGTTGTTGTACCTTGCTTTGCGCTCGTCATTGCTTTGCAGCTCAATGACTTTGTGTTGTAGGCCATCCGGCACATCCGCTGGTTTGACGTTGAAAAGGGTTGCAAATAAGTTGTTAACTCCAGTTGTTTACTTTTCACATCCTTAAACCGCTCACAAAATGCCTTCGCGAGATTCCCACTCACCAGCATATTCCAACGTAATCTCAGGCTCTTGTCCTTGCAGAGTAGGAACATGCACTGTGTTACCCCTTTCTAGTTGGTATTGCCAGAGCTTTAATTTCGCTTCGAACAATTTCACGTTTGACAGCAGATCGCTGAGAAGCTGGTTCGGCCATTGGAGCTTGACGTTCAAGTCGGACAGATACTTTGTTATGTCCACCATGAAGTCCAAATCATACATCCACTTGTCATCACTCAGTTCCGCGACAGGTTTCCCCTTCATCTCCATAAATTGTTTTACTTCATCCTTCAGTCCGTAAAACCGCGTGATCTTGTTCCCAACGCTCAACCATTGCACCTTAAAGTGGTAACCCTGATCGCCATACTCCAATTCAAGATCACTCAATAGTTCCTTAAACTGGCGGTTGTTCAGCCCTTTGCTTTTGATAAAATTGATGGTCGACACTACAGTTGCCATTACGTTGTTCGGCTTCAGGGACTGTGCACAGACTTTCTTGATGTAAGATGCAGTTGCATAGAATTAAATCACTTGGATCAAGACTGAGACAACTAATTTATTTTTCACTATTGTGGTTAACCCCTCTTTCGAGCCAACCATGTAGTAAGGCCACTTAATTTTTCAAACCGTAGCTCAAATTTGCTCATAGCCGAGACAAGTCTCTCAAACAAGTCCTCACCTCTGGTGGTGCTATGCATGGCTTCCAAAGACAGCAATTCCTCCCTTGTGAGCGGTAATCTCAAGCACAAAAATGGCAAATTCGGCAGTATTTGTTGTGTCAGTAGTTTCATCACAAGAGTAAAACTCGACATTTCTAGCGAAGTCCTTCAATATTTATTCGATATCTTGTGCAATGTCAGTTATCCGCTCCGTGACGATTTTTCGAGACAAACTGACACTGGAACAATTTAACTTTATATAGTGCTAGCAACTCTATTGGCAAGGATACATTCTTTTACAAATTCACCTTCCGAATGACGCTTCAGTTTCTTGGCGATAAACTCGCTCACATCAAACCTTCCTTGCATAACATTTTCCCCATCCAAACTAGGTTTCGTGAAGGCAGTGAAGAGCAATGACTTTATCCACACGAAGTTGTCCTTGCAACTCATTCAGTTTAGCACGTTTCGAGCTGTAATGACGCTCCAAATTTGCCTTTTTCATTACTGCAAATTCATCCCCACAAATTAGGTATACAGGTTTGTCTTTCGCTTTGACATTTATTTTTTATTTTTATTGTCCATTCGTCTTGGAAAACGCGACACTCCGCATCTACTTTTCTTTATTGTAGCCATTTTTCTGATGTACAGGTGCTCGATGATGACGAGCTGTCTGGTAGCGCCAACGCTTTGGGGAAGGTGGTGAGTGGGTGAATTATTTGTATTTTATTTTTGGTGGAAAACAACGTCAAGCTTTTTTTTTTATATGTATTTTTAAAAAGTACTTGTGAATTGGCTCGGGGGCCTGATCAAACGGTCTCGTAGGCCTATACGGCCCTGAGGCCGGACGTCCCCCACCCCTGCCTTAGAAGGTTAGAAAGCTACAATAGGTCACTGAAGGCCTAACCTTCTCCCAAAATATTTGCATTTTTATCAATTGTGAAACCTAATAACACATTTTGGAAACAATTGGCCTCCATTGATTTGGTGAGACTTTGGTGTCACAGAGAGAGGGCATCAATGACTGTGAGGAAATGGGAAACAGGTCAAATAACAGGAAGTTGTCAGATGAGATAACCCTTGCATAACAGAAGCAGAAGAGAGAGCAGCCTTTAGCGAGGAGGGGGCAAGATGCTGTGAGTCAAAAGAAAGGTCATTGCTTAACACTCTGGGACAATCACCAGAGGTCATATTTTGCAGACCTTATCACATGTGCAGCCCAAAGAGTGCAGTAATACCTAACAATACACACAAATAAAACAATATATCAGTATGAGTATGTCAGAGTGCGTAATATAAATACATATGTATATGATGGTGTGTGTATAGACAGTATGCCACAAACAGTCAGTCAATACACTATTGAGTGAGACATTAACAAGACAGTCTGTTGACCTAAATTTCACCCATGCAGGCCGTAACACATAACTCTAAATTCTGTTGAAGTACCAGAAAGAAAGGCTCACAATACAGCTAATTTAACAGGATTCTAAAGATGTCATTATTCAGAGGACCTAAAAACAGGTTCCCGGAATAAAAAGAAAAGGAAATGTTCCATTCTACAACGCTGCATAATTTTCCTCATGCAGCCCCAGCCAACCACAACATTTTGGCGAGGGGATGACAGAAGTGTTAGGGAAGAGGAGCCAAGACCAAGTGATAGCGAGGTGGTATCTTATAAATCACACAGTCTGACATGTCTGGCTCCAACTGCCTCCTCCACACCAGAAGCACAGAGGCTTTTAGCAGCCACAGGCAGCAGTGGGACCTGAGAAATATGGAGTTTTAATGGACAAGGAGAAACCAGAACAGCAATAGCCTTTTGTCACACATTCGTTTTGAATGAAGTGCAGCTCCTGTGGAGTTTAACCCCTATCAAGCCCCAGTTCTCTTTTCCTACTCTTGCCTGTGGAATACACTGCTTCTCCATAACTTACATACCACATACACACGTTCCATTAACATTTATTGTGATAGGCCAATAATGTTTTAATATTTCTTAATTTTTATGTGTATTGTTTTGTAAGGTACACTGAGTGTACAAAACAATAAGAACATCTCTTTCCATTACAGACTGACCAGGTGAATCCAGGTGAAAGCCATGATCCCTTATTGATGTCACTTCAAATCAGTGTAGATGAAGGGGAGGAGACAGGTTAAAGAAATATTTTTAAGTCTTGAGACATGACTTGTGTATGTGTGCCATTTAGAGGGTGAACAGGCAAGACAAAAGATTTAAGTGCCATTGAACAGGGTATGGTAGTAGGTGCCAGGCACACCAATTTGAGTGTGTCAAGAACTGCAACGCTGCTGGGTTTTTCACACTCAACAGTTTCCTGTGTGTATCAAGAATGGTCCACCACACAAAAGGACATCCAGCCAACATGACAACTGTTGGAAGAAATGGAGTCAAAATGTATTTAAACAGCAGCATAGGATTGGTGAATTGTTCCAACTTCCAGGTCATAGAGGAAAAATAAAAACCAAAGCGCTGCCTCCCCCCCTCAACCAACTACAGTAATCACTTGTGACCCATAAGCATGATGGGAGTGGAACAGAAAGCAGAGAAACAAAGCCTAGTGACTACTGTGACAGTGACAACCCATAATCCTACTGTTCAATGAGCTGGTTCTGGGGAAGGAGGAGGAAGAGTGTGTGTGAATGAGGGAGGAGAGCGAGAGAGGGAGAGACAGAGTGAGTGAGTGCGTGTGTGTGACTGAGTGTGTGTGTGACTAAGTGAGTGGAGGGCACATAGATGTAAGTGGAAGCATTACTGGACATTTCAATCCCCTCTCCCATTGTCCTCCCCCTCCTCTTCCTGTCTTCCTGGAAGCCTTAAATGTCTGCACTATAAAACTAATAATGCCAATAATGGTTGTAGCAGGCCCTTTCTGGGCCATCTGTCACGCAGGGGAATAGGGTCGTTTTTACCTCCTACTACCCCAGGGAGGGAGTTGAACGACTCACAGATGATTCATACATCTAATTTCGCACAACACAACCCAGGGAAGAGTGCACTTGAAATGCCCTTCAATGAAATGGCAAATAAATGGCCTGTTTCTTTTTTTACTGGCAAAGCAGAAAGCACCTTCATATTAAGTTGTTTTAAACACAGAAGAGAGTGATAGAACAAAACCTTTCCCAGTCAAAACGTTAGATGTTAATACCAATATACTAAGACTAACTGAAATATTTAATGATAAAAGAGATTAAATCAATGTAGGGCTACAGTAAGTAGTGAAAACAGCACAGACAGACCATACTAGTCAGTTGGGCCCCGCCCAAATCTTTCAACCCCTTATCCACACAGAACTCTGGGATAGAGGAGAACCACTGATTATTACCATGGGGTGACAGAAGAGGAGGGGGACAACAGGGGAGAGGAGGGGGAGATGGGAGGGGGTTATCCAGATGGGCCTCACTCTGCCTGCCTTACCCAGCATCCTCTGGGAGGGCCAAACAGAGGGTTAGGCCTGTTCGCAAACTGGGGACCCTGTGAAGGGGGAAGGGAATGGCAGCACCTAGCTGGGGCAAGAAGGCGTAAAGGAGAAGATGGGGGGGGGGGGGGGTTTAACATGCCTCCTCCTCCATCAGTCTTTATCTCTGATATGTGGATTGCTAGGAGACACATTATCGTCCCATGGCTGGACAGACCATTGGCCTTGTGGGAAGGGACAGAGATCCAGAGGTTATGGGGGTTTCACTGCAGATAGAAATAAAAATTTACAGAAATGACACAAACCACTAAACTTCATTAGTACCCAATAACAGTGCAATTGCTAAAGTACTATGTAACAACGTAATAACAGTGTTACTACACAGAAGGTTTTCCGTTAGTAAAATGGCACTGGACAACATCACTGGGACATTTTTTTATTGACCGTCTATTTGAGAAATCTATCGGACCCATGGGGCGGCAGGTAGCCTAGAGGTTAGAGCGTTGGGCCAGTAACTGAAAAGTCGCTGGTTCGAATACTCGAGCTGACAAAGTGAAAAACCTGTCTGAGTCCTTGAGCAAGGCACTTAACCCTCATTTGCACCAGGGGTTGACCCTGTAGGTAAGCCTTCATTGTAAATAAGAATTTGTTCTTAACTGACTTGCCTAGTTAAATAAAATGTGTATATATATATATATATATATATATATATATATATATATATCCACCAACCACACGATTGGCTTCAAAGTATTGCTAACTTGCACTTTTTCAAAAGATGTGGGAAATGTATAACCAAAACAAGCAGTTACTTTGGCACGCTCTGGGTCATCATATGAGTGAGTAAAGAGAGAGAGAGAAAGACAGAGAGAGAAAAGAAGAAAAAGAGAGAGAGAGAAAATGAGAAAAAGAGGAAAAGAGAAAAGAGAGAGATAGCAAGAGAGAAAAAGAGAGAGAGAGAAAAAGAGAGAGGCCAACTGTGATGCAAACCTTCAGAATACCATCTTTGTGATCTCTCTAGCCATAGGCAGCGGTCCAAAACATTTTAAATAAACGATAAGTGCTTTTGACACTCATCTGGAAACATGGTTGTGAGTTCTGTTCAGCCTCACCGGGCAATTCATGGGCTGTTGTCTGAAGCTGTTCTATGAAAAAGGAGTCAACCAAAGATGAGGAGCCCAAGGTGTGAACAAACTCTTGACCCAGAATATTTTGAAACCTAGAACTCCTTGGCACTGTAAATAAAAAGAGGGATATTTATGGATTCAAACTCAGTTCAGACTTTAGACAGAGCGGCATCAAAGCAGCCAAGATGATATATAAGAATGTTATCATCCTTGACACAGACATGCTTGAACATCCTCATAAACACCATCAATAATGTTGCACTGTTTACAAGCAGCTGGCACAGTGTAGGAATGACAGACAGAACACATTTTGGACACATTAATGATAAATAGGCACTATTCTTCCATAATAATAGGTAAACTAGCCCAACTTGCCATTTTATTGTGAAAGCTTGTGTAAACTTTCATAATATACTGTGCGAAATAATGTAAGGCTCTGCATCTTATTGATGGTAAATACATATTTACAGTGTGGCTTTATTAACAGTGAACCATCACATCTTTGCTCTGGCAGCGGTCTTGGTTTGTGTTGAGACTAAAATCAGGTATGTGCTGCTAGGATGGCTTTATGAACAAATCCTTGTCAACTACAGGTAACTGCCAGAATAAAGGTAATGTCAACATAAAGTGTCTTGATAAGGTGTTGGGCCACCAGAGGGATGCGATGCCATTCTTCCACAAGAAATTCCATCATTTGGATGCAACTCCAGAATCTCCAATAAGTGTTCAATTGGGTTAAGATCTGGTGACTGACTGACACACACACTAAACCCACTACGCTCCTTTGAGACCCCAAAGTCACTGAGATCTACACTCACAATAACATCTGCTAAATATGTGTATGTGACCAATACAATGAGCTCTTCTTCTAGCCATGGTAGATAAAATACTGGGCATTTTTATACGACCCTAAGCATGGGATGTTAATTACTTAATTAACTCAGGAACCGCACCTGTGTTGAAGCGCCTGCTTTCATTATACTGTAGCTCTGATTTACTCACGTGCTTCCTTTATTTTGGCAGCTACCTTTATATGATGTTTGTGTAGGATTAGAGTTTACAATATTAAAACATTCTCTGACATTTACTGCTCATGAAGACAGCTAACGTTAGCTCGCATTAACTGATTTAGCTATCTAACTACTGATAGTTAGCTTTGTGAAGTGGATCGCGTTAAATGAATTAGCTAGCGGAAATACTTTTTAGATAAACTATTGTATGATGCAAATGCTATAGGGTTTAAGGCAAGCAAGCACCGCTGTTCACTAACTAACGGTAATGTTAACTACTCGGGACACAACCAAATATGTTGTATAACTAACGTTAACCCTTGTTCTATCTGTGACAACTGTGCCATGCATAGTGCAATCCTGGGACGCTGCTGTTCGGAAGGGCCTCGCTGACTTCCAATTCCTACATTCCACCATCGAAAACAGACAATCCACCAAGATTCACCTTACCCAATGTCCTTAAGGCTTTATCTATTCATAATCTTAGCAAATTGTGAACACTTAAAACGTTACTTCGTTGTCTTTTAAGTCAGTTAGCTGGCGTTCCCAAACGTGGTTATTCCTGATAGCATAATTTGCTAGCTAGCTGGGAAACAACAAATGTAGCTAATGTTACTTACTTAGCCAGACAAATGGTTTCCGAAGAGGAGCTACGTACGACGGTGATTTCTTCTGTGAATGTTTTTATTATTATTATTGATAAACAGATGGTGGATGACTCTCCTCGGTGGCCGTGTTTTGATAGTCCGAATTATTGCAACAGAGGGCTCTCCACAAAACTGTCCTTGTGTCGGCTGATCGTAGTAGTAAACCAGAGCAATGGAAAAAATGTATGTCGGTCGGAGGCACAGAGCCTGCATCATGTTGTCCCAGAAACAAAGAACAACACAGCTTCCTAGCGGAGAAATACAGTAGTGAGCACACGAGAAAGAGGGACGTTTATTTATGTTATAAAGGCACACGAGCAGAATATACACTTGCGCTTAGCCTTCAGTGGAAAGCATGTATGTTTGACGAATGTCTGAAGACGTAAAGACAGAAATGTACTGCACTTTTTACTGAGAGAAAAAACACATAGGACTACCTTTAACTTCAGATACCCTATATTGTCATTTTTTAGGCCAGCAATATGTGAGACTGACTTAATTCATCCCTTTGGCGATACCTATAATGTAGCTAGCATATTTACTAGATAGCGACAGTAGTTGCCTTGGTAACCAAATAACAATACTTGCTAGTTTAGCAAACCAAACCTTAATTCCTAGATTTCTAATATGAAAATCGAATTCAACAATGCCAATGTGTTCAATTCCAAATTTGCTTTCAAAAGCAACTCAAACATAAAACATGTACACTACATGACCAAAAGTATGTGGACACCTGCTTGTCGAACATCTCATTCCAAAATCATGGGCATTAATATATAGTTGTTGGTCCCCCCTTTGCTGCTATAACAGCCTCTAATCTTCTGGGCTTTCCACTAGATGTTGGAACATTTCTGCATGGACTTCCATTCAGCCACAAGAGCATTAATGAGGTTGGGCACTTATGTTAGGGGCGGCAGGTAGCCTAGCAGTTAGAGTGTTGGGCCTGTAACCGAAAGGTTGCTGGGGGCGAATACCCAAGCCGACAAGGTGAAAAACCTGTCGATGTGTCCTTGAGCAAGGCACTTAACCCTCATTTGCTCCAGGGGCTGACCCTGTAGGTAGGCCTTCATTGTAAATAAGATTTGTTTTCTAGAGGGAGAGCTTTACAGTTGACTCTATGCATTCAGACAGGTAGCATTCTCCTGGCATCTGCCAAACCCAGATTCGTCCGTCAGACTGCCAGATGGTGAATGCATTTTCACTGCCCCAGAGTCCAATGACAGCGAGCCTTACACCACTCCAGCCAACGCTTGGCATTGCGCATGGTGATCTTAGGCTTGTGTGCGGCTGCTCGGCCATGGAAACCCATTTCGTGAAGCTCCCGAGGAACAGTTCTTGTGCTGAAGTTGCTTCCAGAGGCAGTTTGGAACTCAGTATTGAGTGTTGCAACCGGGGACAGACTATTTTTATGCACTACGCGCTTCAGCACGTTTCCACTTTACAAAAACAGCTCTTACAGTTGATCGGGGCAGTTCTAGCAGGGCAGAAATTTGAAGAACTGACTTGTTGGAAAGTTGGTATCCTATGGCGGTGCCACGTTGAAAGTCACTGAGCTCTTTTTTATTTAACCTTTATTTAACTAGGCAAGTCAGTTAAGAATAAATTATTATTTACAATGACGTCCTACACCGGCCAAACTCAGACGACGCTGGGCCAATTGTGATACAGTCTGAATTCGAACCAGGTTGTCTGTAGTGACGTGTAGCCTCTAGCACTAAGGCGATTCTACTGACAATGTTTGTCTATGGAGATTTCATGGGTGTGTGCTCGATTTTATACACCTGTCAGCAACAAGGTGTGGCTGAAATAGCCAAATCCACTCATTTGAAGGGGTGTCCGCATACTTTTGTATACAGTTGAAGTCAGACGTTTACATACACCTTAGCCAAATACATTTAAACTCAGTTTTGTAGGCCTCCTTGCTCACACACGCTTTTTCAGTTCTGCCCACAAATGTTATATAGGATTGAGGTCAGGGCTTTGTGATGGCCACTCCAATACCTTGACATTGTTGTCTTTAAGCTATTTGGCCAAAACTTTGGAAATATTCTTGCAAGCCTCCCCCTTTTTCTTCCAAACATAACGATGGTCATTATGGCCAAACAGTTCTATTGCGAATTATAGTGAATTATAAGTTAAATAATCTGTCTGTAAACAATTGTTGGAAGAATTACTTATGTGATGCACAAAGTCCTAACCGACTTGCCAAAACTATAGTTTGTTAACATGAAATCTGTGGAGTGGTTGAAAAAATTGTTTTAATGACTACAACGTAATTGTATGTAAACTTCCGACTTCAACTGTAGTGTATTTATTAACTATAGCCATTAAACTCAATCGTGCAAATATACCGTGCTTTATATGGGGATAATGGATACAGCCTTTGGCGATATACCACAAACCTACGAGGTACCTTATTGCTACTATAAACTGGTTACCAATGTAATTAGAGCAGTTGTGTCGCGCATACGAACAGCACTTAGCCGTTGTATATTGGCCTTGTCGGGTCTTATTTATTGCTTAAATCACTTTCAATATCCAAGTTCAACCAATATGTAATCATGATACAAAATACCGAATGAGGAAAATATTTGGGGAAACTGTCAAGTGTAAATGTGTTTCTGAATGAGAAGTGACAAATGTGATGCGTTTCTTGGGACTTGAATGGTAATGAATGGATCCATTATGCTTCCACATGCCATGGCCACAACACAAGCGGAAGAAGGACAGACACACAGCAGCTGCCAGGCTGCCACATGCCCTGGAGCAGAAGCCTAGGGATGGCACAGATGACAGATGATGTGTGTGCTGGTGGGGGAGTGAAGTGAGACTGCAAATGTACACTCACTGGAAAGTTTATTAGGTACACCCATTTAGTTCGGGTCGGACACTCCTTTGCCCCCAAAACAGCCTGAATTCTTTGGGATGTGGATTCTACATGTCGGAAACGTTCCACGGGGATGTTGGTCCATGCTGACACAATGGCATCATGCAGTTGGTGTAGATTGGACGGCGGTACACCGCTGACACCAGGCAGTCTAAGGGTCCATGGACTCATGCTGCTTACGCCAAATCCTGACTCTGTCATCAGCATGATGCAACAGGAACCGGGATCCGTCGAACCAGGCAATGTTTTTCGACTCATCTGTCCAATGTTTGTGATCGTGTGCCCACTGGAGCAACTTCTTGTTTTTTAGCTGATACGAGTGGAACCCGGTGTGGTCTTCTGCTTCAATAGCCCACCAGTGACAAGGATCAATTAGTTGTGCGTTCCAAGATGCTGTTCTGCGCCGTTATTTGTGTTTGTGGCCTGCCTGTTGGCTTGCACAACTCTTGCCATTCTCCTTCCACCTCTCACCAACGAACGGTTTTCGCCCACAGGACTGCTGCTGACAATATTTTTCGCACCCTTTTCGGTAAACCCTAGACACTGTCGAGCGTGAAAAGCCCAGGAGTTTGGCAATTTCTGAGATACTGGATCCGGTTTGCCTGGCAGCGACGATTATACAACGCTTAGGTAACTTGTTTTGACCACTAACGTTCAATCGAACAGAAACTGAATGCCGCAATGTCCGTCTACCTGCTTTATATAGCAAGCCACCCATGTACATGAACTCACTAGCGAGATATTTTCGTGAACAAAACCTAATAAACTGAGTGTGTGTGGGTGTTCGAAGTCCCCAGTACTTCCTCTTCAGTCACATTTATCTTTGCCTTCTAAATTACTTGCATCCACAATTACGCAAACGTCATCCCCAGGTTAATGTGCACTGAACCAGATTACACTGACACTAATAATAGGAGCTGAAGTCTGGAATGCAAAAAGACGTGTGAAGATGTGAGGAAAAAAACTAGAATATAACATTGTGTACAGTTCACACAAACAAAACAGTCTGAGACACCCCATCCACGTTTCCAAGTTTAATTGATAAAAATAAATGAGTGAAAAGAAAGAAGAAAAAAACAGCCACACAATTGTCATCACACACAGAGCATGTTTGGCACAATACACCCCAAATCCTCTCAATATGCAAACAGAGTCAGAGGCACTTATCATTACACCATACTCCAATAGCACGCCAACTGTGAGCCAGGCAGTGTAGACACCTGAGGGGCAGGGGGTAGGAGGAACGAGAGAAAGAGTAGTTATTAGAGAGAAATAAAGAGACCTTTTAGGAAGTGTTGGGTGAGCCACATGTTAACCCTGTCCTCCCTACACTGAGACTCAGCATGGACAGTCCACAATCATGTTTTATAGTTCTTTTATTTAGACACCCTAAATAAAAGGCACATAAAACATTGCGCATATGTTTACAATTATCCTTGACAGACATACATTTAAAAAAAAATGTAGGAATGTTTTACCTTTCTGCTAATTAGAAAGCCTAGTCTTCATATATACAAAATTACCATTGTTAATGTTCTAATACAAAAAGATTTATAAAAAAGGTTTAGTTTCTTTTCCTTGCATGTGTCTATCATAACTAACATGTCATCTGAACTAAATTGTTTTGTACAAAGATATACATTCATCAGCCTTCACAGGGCTCTAAGATCTTCCAATTCATAAAGAAAATTGAGAAAAAAATCATCATTGCATTTAAAAAATGTAGTGTCATTGCAAACAAATTAAAACCATTTGGTTAAAAATAAACTGATGGTGCATAAGAGTAATGGCCCTTTAAAAAGAAATGACAGACCATGTTTTCAAATATGTTGATAACAGTTTAGAATGTTGCTTACAAAACACTTAATTCAATGTAGACCATACTCAACATTTCAATTTGGTTGATGGGGCTGTCTATCTCTTAGCAATCTGAACAGTTAAGGCTTCACCATAGACATTATGGCATCTGTGATAGAAGAGGTAGCGCCATTGAATTATGAAATAGTACATTTTCTTCTTCTACTACTTCTATGAGTTGGCAAACAAACTTAAAGGGTGCATACTGCCACCTAGTGTGTGTCGTTTGAACATGTATAAAGCCAAAGGTAGGCGATTTACTGCCACCTACAGTTATGGAATGTTTTCTCATGAGTATAATTCATTGGCTGATGACTAGGATGGAATTATGTGATCCTTCCTTAACCTATTGGAAGTCCCACCCAGTTGACCATTTCAAAAAGTCCTCAATGGCGCTCCCCATGCTAAAACAGGCTTTTGGGCACTAGTGTTGTCTAAGTCTATGTCCATCACATCTAGAAGAGGAAACAGAGGTGTGGAATAGTCTTGTTGTAAAGCAGTTCAGGCACACTAGTTACGGCCGCTGCTGAAGGACAAATGACAAACATACACATACTTCAAAATAGTTTTTTTGTAGTGTTTTCTTGCAAAAAAATTAAGTAAAATCACTAGCCTTCTAATGACACTTTTCTTTTTAACTCAACCCAAACTTGGACGAGCTCAGACGTCCACATGCAACATCGAAGCGAGATCGATGGAAAGGGAATCCAATGCCAACAAGACCACAACGCCATTCCATTCCAGATTCAAGCAATTCTCTTGGGGCACTGGGTTGGCATGCATGCAATACTATCAAAGGCCTCAAACGTCTTGCCTTTCCCAAGACAGAGATGCAGGGAAGGCGAGGCCACTGACGAGGGCAGAAGTCTCTGAAGAACGTTCCCCAGTTTGACATTTGAATGAACCGCCTGTTCCCACCAAACCCATACCGCCTGATTTTGGGGCAAACGCTCACATCTGTGCTGTGTCTGCTAAACGTGCTTCTAAGAGTTCCTGCCAGTTGAGGAAGAGGCCTGTGTAATGAATGTAGGCCTAGGCACAGCCAGTAGTCACTGGGCTGGGGAAGGAAGTAGCCCTGTGACCCTTAACCTTTGACCATTCTAGAACACATATAGTAGATGTAGCCTCTCATCTCTGCTTCCATTCTCTTTCAGGGCACCTTGAGCCCCAGGTGGCAGTTTTGGTTCCACAGTAATATAATGAGACAGAAAAACCTCAAACTAACCCGGGAAGTAAACTACGCAAAAGTAGTCCAATGGACGGCCATATTGACAATAAAGTAATTGCAGCCGTCACCTGTGTTGAAGGATCTCTAATAGTTTTTTTGACAGGCAAAGCCAAAATAATTGTGTTTTAATATTTACAAAGGAAGGGTAAAAGGTCAAAGGTTGCGTGTTGAACTTAAATTGTTCCTTTTACTCAAAAGACTAGGCTACACTCAGTAAGGTTCCTGAGTAAAAGTTCATACTTAAAAGATCCTAAACTTGCAATAAAACAATTTTTAAGAGAGGGGGATAATATATGGCCTTACCAAAACCTCTCCCGACAGAACTATTTTCACAAAAAATGTTAACGATTAACTTTGGGACCGCCTTTTCAGCATAGCGTCTACTCCACCACTAGGTGACTCTGGTAGCCTCTACATTAACAAGGCTCTCAGCCAACACTAATCATTTTGATTATTGATAATACTGCTGTTTTCAGGACATTCATCCGGGGATATGCTTTCAGTGCGAGACATTTCCTCCTTGTGTTGCTGTAACATTACCACTGTAATGTCCTCCGGTTACTTTATGAAGTAATCTAAAACACACCTGACAACTATTCCAAAAACAAAACTAACAAAAACCAGGTATAGGTTTACAGTATCCAGCAGTGAGAAGTGACCGTTTTCCAGAGATGGCGTCAGGACCAGGGAGAGCTCACCTTATGTAGTTGAAGGCATTGGCCTAAGATACAACTGGGATGCCTTTGCCCCCCCCCCCAGAAAAATCACCCTCCTGTAAAATGGTAGCCGTTGTCCCTTTTGCTGTACTTAACTCCTTACAACGAATACAACTATTAAATACTGATTAGCAGGCTATTATAATAATAATAATAATAATAATAATAATAATAATAACAACAATAACAAAAGGAAAACTAAGAGAGCATTTAAAAACATTAATACCAGCAATACATTTGTTACAGTTTCATTCCAATGCCAAATGTGCAGGTATGTTCTGACGCAAGAGGCAAGGCATAACTCGTTGCTTGTTTACGTCGGGCATCTACTTGGTGCATCATTCCAAAGCTCCATTCCTCCTTCCGAGACGTCACATGACTTCCAGGACTGTCCTCCTAACGGCGGTTAAAAGGAAATAAAATGCACTAGCATCTACAGGGGTTGGCCAGTCCACCTCTCGTCATGCTCCATTCACTGCTGCTCCAACTGCAGCCAGACAGGTACAGTGTCCAGCTAGCCCCCCCCCATACTACACCTCTGCTCTACTACAACATCATCTATAGTACTCCTGGTAAGGAGTAAGGTCTGCTAAAGTAAGGGAGGAGGAAGAGATGGTTTAGGGGTAGAAAGAGAGAGGTGGGAGGGGTTGATAAAGAGATGCTAACCAGGGGCCAGGGAAGGGGTTACTACCAGGGAGGGGAGGAAGGCAGGACCTGGGAGAGAAAAGGCATGCTATCCATGGGCCGCATGGCGATGTTGAGTGGCCCGGTTATATTCATGGGCATCCCAGAGGTGATGGCCACAGGGTGGGCTATATTCATGGGCCCAGTGATGGTCACTGGGTGCTGCAGGTTGATCGGAGAGGTGATGTTGACCGTGCTGGTGGTGATGTTCATCTGGGCGGCGATGGTTACCGGGTTGCTGGCGTTGCCGCGGTTCATCGCAGAGGTGATGGCAGCAGAGTTGGTGACGGGCGTCGCCGAACCGGAGTTGTGCACGTTGTTAGAGTCTGAGGAAAAACAAGAGGGAGGGAAGGAAGGAGCGAAAGAAAGACAGGAATGAGCTGAACGATCGTTCCTTCCAAACCATTTAGGATAACCCCAAGCTCCACAGGGTTAGAGAGGCCGAGCTTTGAGTCACTGCAACAGTCAACACACACATTAAAATTATGAGACATGGTAAAACAAAAATGGTAGGATTCTTATGAACCTACCTTGAAAACGAGAGATGTCCATAAGGACTTGGAACGAGTTATTTAAGATCTCTCCTACCGTCAACTCACCTGAGGGGGCAATTCAAAAAGCAGGATCAATGTGCTAGCCAGCTAACTTTCAGCTAATACTCAGAAACACTTTATTTCATACTATAGTCAACTTGAAATGGTATAATTAACTCAATACTTTCAACAACTCATATTCCACTTAAACCTTCGGAGTTGTAATTTAAAGGTTGATCATTTGGCTAGCTAACTTATTGATCCTGCTTAATGAAATAAAACCCTGGTACCTGCATAACCATAACACACAAAAACACACAAGCATCTGCAACGACTTGGTTGGAAAAACCACTAGAACTACACACGCTAGGCTACAAGACAGATCTGTAGTGGAAAATGGGCCACTTCAATGCATAAGTAAGTATACAGCTACAAATTTGGAGGGGTTGGGATGGGGATTAGCTACTAGATTACCTTTTCGTAGCCCTGAGTGGGGGTTCCACTGCCAGTCACTTAGCCCTATTCAGAGATACAGACAGATAGGGGTTACATTGATTGACAGGACTGATTGGGACAGGGCATCATTTGGTCCTGTGTGCCAGCAGGGCATAGGGGGACACAGGTCACTGGGTTAGATACACGAAGGGCCAATCATATGGCCTTCTACCAAGTACTAAAATGTTTATGGTACGTCGTAGCTGGTGGGTACAAAAACTGGATTTGTTGTATAATGTATGCGTACCCATTTTATTGGGTAAAATTACTAGGGTCTGCTGAACAATAGATTTTTCCCTTGCCATTTTAGAATGATCGATCCTATGAAAAATGCATCAGTGATCTTATTCTTCAAACTGGACTTTAACGCCCATAAGTTTTGGGCGTTAAAGTCTGACAAACCAACGAGAGAGCCTCAATAAACCTAAATTTCAACAGCTGACAGACAAACAAGATACCCAGAGTTTGAAAACCGCACATACAGACCCATCAACACTTAATGAGAGGATATACAATTATTTATTTGGTCGACTCGCATATCGCATTTGAATGACTTGTATTGCTGCACTAGTTTGCTATGTGCATCAAATTTATTGAACGTGCAAAGCCCTGTCTCCTAACAGATTTGTTGCTACAGGCTATCTATTTCTGACAGCAGAGATACTAGTCATCCCCAAGACACATGTAAACAACTGGAAAACCAGACTGGGCTGCAGGTGGCCCCAGCAGACTGATATTATAATGATATGAATCCCTGAATGAGTGGTAACGACACAGTCCTTGTCAGTTGTGGACTGCTGTGCTAGTACATTTGCAAGTCAATTTGATGAGGTACTGCACTGAAGGAGAAGAATGTCCATGAAAATGTCCAATATAAAGTAGGCCTCTTCCTAATTATTCTTTATCCTGACCCAAATACATCCGGACATGGGTCACTCTCCACTCAATTTCATGATTTCTTGACTCTGGAGAAAGGTCTGAAATCTGACGACAACTTCTAAAATGTGGTGTATTCATTACAAAAACAGTTTAATGTTTAAGAATCAAACAGATCAAAACAAGAGTTTCTATTGGACAAATTCATGTAGGTCCCTCCACGTTTCATTCAGCTTGCTTCCATTTAAGAAACATGTAGCAACAGAATCGGCGGAATGAATACATCCCTGACAACGTGCTTTTTTTTTAAAAAAAACCTTTATTTAACTAGGCAAGTCAGTTAAGAACAAATTCTTATTTACAATGACGGCCTACACCGGCCAAACCTGGACGACGCTGTGCCAATTGTGCCCAATTGCCGCCCTATGGGACTCCCAATCAAGGCCGGATGTGATGCAGCCTGGATTCGAACCAGGGACTGCAGTGACGCACGCCTCTTGCATTGAGATGCAGTGCCTTAGACCACTGCGCCACTAGGGAGACTAAAAATATATTTAAGAAAACAAATAACCTTTAATACCTAAATCTGGAGGACCCCAGGCTAGGTGTGGCTGAGGGGAGAGAAGGAGCGATGGAGGGAGTGGAGGAGGCTGCCTGGCGTACCTTTATTACAGGGGTTGTTGAAGCTGGCCTGGCCGTGGGTCTTGAGGTGGCTGGTAATGTAGGCAGCGCTCAGCATCTTGCCGCAGATGTTGCAGGTCACCTTGCCCTCGTGTCGGATCATGTGGGAGCGCAGGCGGTCTTTGGTGGCGAAAGCAGAGGTGCAGGCCTGGAGAGGTGTACAGGGACAATGTGGGGGGATATTAAATGAGATACAATCTCACTCAATCTCTCTGTCCGTCTTTGTGTGTACACCGCAGACATGTCGGCATATTTTACAATTGGGAGTTAGCGTAATAATCTCATCCTTAATCCAACAAACCAGGGGTGAATGTGCAGGATAGGAACGTTAACATAAAACAGGGAGGGTGGAGTCCCGGAGGAGGATGCCCGGCTCCTTACCGTTACTTGGCATTTGAAGGGTCTCTCTGAGGAATGAACATGCTTCACGTGACAGCTTAGATGGTCAGGCCTGCAGGCGGAGGAGAGGACACAGAGAAGAACACAGGCATTTTAAAACCTGGTATGGTAGCTACAACGCAGGTACCAGTTTCATCATTCACTCCACACACTGACAGTAGCTGGGGCTGCACACAGTACTACTCTGTTGACACGCGATTCAATTAAGAAAATGTTGCAAGCAAATTACACATTCTCTGTGAACCCACGGTCATACCATAATAGTTACAATTATGCGCATTGTATCAAAGGCTTTTACTGTGGATGTTTTACTTATTAAATTCACGTTAGGTCACATGGCGGGCCATATTTGACCCATGGGACACAAGCTATTAGAGCATTGATTCACTACTACACCCCTCCCAAATGTATTCCTTCCCCCCAAAGTAATAATCAATGTTCTTGCAAGAGCAGAGAGTTATTTAGTTGAGCCGCACCAAAAAAATTACCAGAGGGATGGAATTTAGACATATTTCAAAATCTAAACAAGGACTATTCTACAACATGACAGAAAATCATATCTGTTCTACAGTATACCCTGGAGAACACAATTTTCTGGCAACCACAGCTGACTGTCGCTCAGTTCTCCTTTGCCCTTACTAAGCTGTACTAGTGAAATGTAGCTCCTGGATAAACGCAGCCAGAGAATTCCCCTCCAAAGGAGGAGAGTGTGGCTTGAAAATGTCTCTAAGGAGGCAGGTTTCTCACTAGCAGGCTTTTCGTGATGGCGAGCAGGAGTCCAATCCAATCTCCTCAGGAGTGCAGTGGAGCTGAAAAGCTCATATCTCCCCTCCCACACAACACTCCTTCGTTTAAGAAGAGGGGAATAGCCTCTTTTAGGACTGCCAAGTGTGAAAATGAACATGTACCTCTAGCCGCACAAGAGTAAGATTTGTTACTTTGCACCAAGTCACTGTGGTTATGATACAATATCCTTAACTTCGCTAGTTGCTAATAATTTTGCTTACGGAAACATCACAGTTTCTGACAACTTAATGATGTCTGAAAGGGTTGGGGGTGGGGAAGGTTGGAGTGAAGAGACCGGTACACTCCAATATTAGAAGAAAAGGGGGAGGAGCTAAATCAATTATTAGAAATCAGACCAGTCAGTGAGTCAGAAAACTACCATTGGCCTTGGGAGCTGCAGGAGTGACACTGGAGACCCAGGACCATCTCTTCTGGTGCTGTCGGGCCCCTGCAGCAGTCTCCCTGTCCCGTGCTGACATCCCTGAAAGGGGGGACATGAGGGACTACTATGTGACGCACACAAAGCTCCAGATACTGTTTATATACATGGTGGGGCACTGCTTGCATGTCATGAGCCAGTTCTAGGGTCTGAACGGAAGCTGCGTGGGGCATCAGTAATCATGGCCAAGCGTCATAAAGCTACGCACAAACAACAGGTGGTCCAGAATAACAATTAAGGACATTGTCTCATAGGGATACCATATAAATAGGCCTTCCAGAATGTGATTTTAGGCATTCAAATTATACTCCACCTTTTGTTCTTTGCTCTGGGAATTTCATTCAAAGTGGAAATTGTACATATAACACCCTTTGGCTATGTGCATTAAAGCATCATAGTGGGAACATACTAGTATACAAAGCAATGTTCCCAAACTCCTATCGATTGAGACTGATAAACCGGTCCAATTCAATTACATTCCAACACGTGGGGATTTCCAAAATTACCTTTAAATTATTAGGCTACTGACCACTGAAAATCTATTTCAAGTGGAATGTTTTTACCCAACCAAGCCCACCATGGACTTGTATGCATCATCCTTATCATATTCATCTAGGGCTGCATTTGACAGTCTTCAGCAGGTGCAGCCCCACAAAACAATCTGCCCTCTTGTAGCTCTTTATTTTTTTTTATGTCAGTTAGGCTTTTTCTTCTACAACATAAAGTCGTATCCTGTACAGAAATGTATCCGATTCTGAATAAAGACAACTTTTGAAAAGTTGTAATGTTGCCCTCCTCTTGCTTCCCCCCACAATCAGGAAATATATTTGGGGCCCATTGAAATGGAAGCAGTGAAAAAGGGATCACCATCACACAGTGGTGGTAACAGTAAAAAGTGTGTGCAATTCCAACAAACCTTACACAAACTCTTTCTCAGAAAGCATTATTGACAATTACAGCTCAACATAATGTACTATGGACGATAACATTATGGACTACAACATTTAAGTGGACTAGAAAAGGGGAAACTTGAGTAAGTTGAATTGCGTGACACACCTGGAGAAGCCCTTCCCACAGACAGAGCAGATGTAAGGTTTGTGAACGCCCCCGTCGTGCGAACGCACGTGGTAGGTCATGCGGTCCTTCCTCTTGAAGCGCTGCTGGCAGATGGGGCACTCGAAGGGCTTCTCGTCCGAGTGGGACAGCTTATGGCGGTTCAGGTGGTAGACGTCACGGAAGGCCTTGCCACACATCTCACAGCCGTGGTTCTTCTTCACAGGCTTGGCAGGCTTCTTGGGCTGGCTCTGCTGCTGAAGATGGTGATGCTGCTGCTGTTGATGCTGGGGCTGCTGGGGCACCATGGTGGGAGACATTATGCTAGAGCCCGTGGAGGCCGAGGTGGTTGCCGTGGTGAGGATGCCAGCGATGGTGGAGATGTAAGAGGGTTGGCCGCCGCTGTTCTCACGCTGCGGCACCGTGGAGATCATGGGCACCATGGTGGGCGCCGTCTGTGTCTTCTTGGGACGAGACACCATCTTGATGCCTGTATGGCAGGACTCGTGCCGTCGGAGATGGTAACTGTCCCGGAAGGCCTTGTTGCAGTAGCCGCAGATAAAAGGCGTTTTGGACTTGGGCTCTTTCTTTACCACAGCAATGGGACCACCGCCTCCTCCTCCTCCCCCTGTCCCGCTGGCCACATTGTCCTTGAGAAGCTCAGCGACGCTGACCGGGGGCTTCTGGTCCAGGAGGATGGGCATCACAGGCTTCTGGTCCACAGGTTCTGGTCCTCCTGACTGGAGTAGAGGCAGCAAGCTGTTCTGGGCCACCTGGTGCTGGTGATGCAGGGCTTCATTGGCCTGCTGGAAGGACAACACAGACAGCCATGCAGAAGCACATCAGTACACAGTCAGTCAGTCACACCCTCAAAACTACTACTGCTGCATGTAGCAGAGAGAGAAAAAGAGAGACCTGTTACTGACTGCTCAAGAGAGTTGAAAAGAGCTGCCTTGTCAGCAGAACTACCCCTGTTTCCAAGATGTGCTTACAAGTGTAATCTAGGGGATGACAGTAAAACAGAACCAACAGGACTTCCTATTTTTCTAAAGGAGTGAGCAGAGTCCGACAATTTGATTCACTTTTCTTATTTGAGGAGTTCATTTGGTTATCTTCCATTTACAAATGCGGTTGGTGAATTTCATGAATAAACCTATACTACTTAAAAGCTTTTCTGGTGATATCAAAGGGTAGCCTTGAGGTTTGAGGTTCAAAAAGACATTGCTCAATTTATGCCATTATTCTAAGTCTTCCCCTGTACCATTCAGGCAGCCATGTTGTTGTTGTTGTTGTTGCTTCTGCAACCACCACAACAACAACAACCCGGCCCTGTCAGCATGAATGCTGCATTCTAAGAGGAAGGACAGGCTTTAACAGAGGGACAGCCATTAATTTATCCGAAATAGAAAGGGTCATTTCCAGCCAGGGCACCCGAGCCCTTCAGAGTGCAGCACTGATGAATGTGATGTGAGAGGAGGGTTAGGAGGGGAGAAGAGGGTTAGGAGGGGAGAAGAGGGTTAGGAGGGGAGAAGAGGGTTAGGAGGGGAGAAGAGGGTTAGGAGGGGAGAAGAGGGTTAGGAGGGGAGAAGAGGGTTAGGAGGGGAGAAGAGGGTTAGGAGGGGAGAAGAGGGTTAGGAGGCAGCTGTTCAAGGTGCCATTTAACTAATACGAAACAGGAGGCAGGAGAGGATTTCAACTGAGATTTGAGTTCAGTGGGTGATTTAGTCCGTTGTCGTGCCAGAATATGACATTAACAATATACCAACGTACACGCGTACAATGAATCGACAGGTTTATTTCACTTTGTAGATTTACGTCTCTTGACCTTTTCACCAAACTCTTGAGTTTCTTGGACTAGGACAACTAAATCTGGATTTGTACACCCAAAGTATTCAACTCGAGATCTGCTCAAACTAGTCCTTCAGAGATAGACACACAAGTCTACATACACAAGTAACAGGCTATACACACACACACACACACACACACACAGAGCTCCCTGCCACTCAATCTAAATCTGTTGCATGTAAGGTGATCTCCTGTGGTGATCGAGATGTTTTATCTCCTCTACTGGCACCACATCTAGCACTGGACAACCTGTGTGTTGCTAACTATACATAATAAAAGCTGGAGCAGAGAAAAGTATTTAAAATGTATAGAGGTGCTGACTAACAGTGAATAAACTGTAAGCTATAAAAAAATATATATATAAATAAAGAGTTGCACACTGTATATATAAACTCCCAGAAATGTATGGGGTAAAACACCAACGTTTTGGCATCACTGAGCCTTCTTCAGGGTGACGCACAGTGAAGCCGAAACGTTGGGTGTTTTAGCCAATAATCTACTGGGAGTTTATATAAAACACGGAGTGCGCAACTCTTTATTTTTTATAGCTAACTATACCTAACCACATCTCAACACAGGATCATCCACATGACTAGATGCCTTAAGACAGGCGCTCAGGGAAATATTAGCCCTTACGTGTGGCGGCAGAACTACAACTGAATATGATGCAAGATGGAGGAGCATGACTTGGCACCACAAGGAACCTTTGCCACCATTAGTTACTCACAAAACAACATTATATTGACAAAAATGGTGAACTAGGTAAACAAATCTTGCCCATAATGGTTCATTTGACAAATTCAGGTAGTTTCTCATCTACTTCAACATTTCCTCCCATGTCATGCCTCCTGAACACGGTATCAATCTGCAATGACGAGCAGCCCCTTTATTATTCAGTGTTGTTATGGTGGTAACAGAACCTACCAATACTAATTGTTTGAAATGAAACTTCTGTCGTGTCTCAGTACGTGTTGTAATATGCTGCTTACACATCTGCTATAAATATCCCTTATGGAGCAATTTCACACCCCTTTCATGTGGTGCTGTGGGCTCTCAAACTACTTACACTGGCTCATATAACCTACTACAAACATCAACCATCTGTAATTAAAACATTACAACATTTAATTATTTTCTTTAACAAACACTAAAATTAGGAAATGTTTCAATAATGACCTACTAATAAAAAAAAAAAATCACACACTACCCAAAATGTTGCTAATTGTCTATTGTCTTGCAGTGGTTGAAAAACATGTACTATTGTCTTGCAGTGGTTGAAAAACATGTACTATTGTCTTGCAGTGGTTGAAAAACATGTACTATTGTCTTGCAGTGGTTGAAAAACATGTAGCTGTGTAACAAACTGACAAGATAGCAAAAACAATTACCCAACACTGGTAGCTAATAAAGCCATGTACAGAGGACAGCTGCAGGCATTGTCCAATTGGTCACGGCAGCCCCCAAAGAATGGGGGCGGGGGGGTTTATGAATATTTTTGGTCGGTGCGTGAATAGTGTTTCACATTGTACCCAGCAACCTTACAGCGGGCCGACCAAAGACACAAGGATTGAGACGACCTTGTTATTTTCTGTAATCACCATAGGGCAGGGTTAAAGAGCTGACCCCTGGGCTTTCAGGTTCAGCCAAGCATCCCAATACGGTCAGCCAGGCAGGCAGGGGATGGGGTCTGAGCTGGGGGAGTCTGAAAAAATCCCAAATTGTGTTCCTTTTTCTTTATGCTCTTTTGTAGAGCCGTAGAGGACACAAATCCAAGCAGTGATGCACTTACGGCCCTCAGGGGGGCCTTTGTGACACCAGTCCTGCCTGATTTGGGGATTCTGTTCAGCTGGCGGACGCTGCAGACTGCTTAGTGAGTTACCACAGGCAGCCGTGCTTTGGGGAATGGGAGGAAAAGAGGGTGAAGTCACAGGGTGAGTCCCCTTATTGTCCTCCGTCCACACTGTAGTTTGATCCTGACTGGAATTCTTACCACCATTAGCATTTTTCTTTAGCTGTGTGAGACAGCGAGGCTCTCAGACTCAGACACACAGACGCATAGGGAGCTGAAGCCCGCTGTGCCTTCACGCTGCTCTGATGATTTTGATACAAATCCGCTCTGAAGGCTGAGGTCATTCCAAGATAAATAGTGTTGAAATGGAGTGGGGGAGTGGATAATAACAAAAAAAAACGCAACAAATAAAAGCAGCCTGTTCTGTTGTTAATTCAGACAGAAGTGGCGGCGGGGCTTTACAATGATGGAGGAGAATCTCATTCACCACACTGCTAATCTGTTTAGATATCAGACGACAAGGCCCCAAGAAGGCAGCTCGCCAGACAAGAAGTGCCCAATTTATTTTATGATCCCAGAAACAACAGTAATAGTTAATTACTTGCGTTCTCACAAAAGTTGATAAACACACTCAATGTCTGGCACCAACCTGCATGAGGGAAGCAACAAGATCTGAGTGTTAACCCTGAAACCAAGACTATGTTTCGAGGGATTGGCGGGGGTCATGTAATGTGCAGAAAACCTGTGAACATTTTTTACAGGGATTTTACAGGGACATTTGACTGTGGAGGACATTAACTTACTCTGATCCCTGTGTAGTAGTCCCTACGTGGATTCCCTGGAACCATGGGACCTACAGAAGACTAATACAAAAGGAAAGGAAAATACTGGGCTTGTTAATAATACGTTAACATTAACAGTAAAACAAAACCCCATTATGTATTGTCTTAAGGGAAACCTAAAAACGTAAGTTTGTCCTAAATCGGTTGAAAATAAATGAGTCATTTTCATCTGATTCAGGAGTATTACGAGAATACTATTATTGAGAGCTGCATAGCTTGACAAACCCTCCCACCCCCCAGCATAACCTCCGACGCTTACAGGACAGTAACAAGTGACGCACTGCCTCATTAGATGCTTCATCAAATCCAGCGAATCAAACGGAGCCTCCAAATAACAACTTAGTTTCAATTTTCCTCCACTGCTCCATCACACCAGCTTCAGGTATTTGTGCCTTGTTGGCCACAAAATAAAACCATTATTAAGGGTCCTCGGCTTGCGCCAATTAACTGGCAACAGCTGCACCTCTCCAGCACTGAGGGAACAGGAATATATAGGACCATCACTACGGCTATGATTAGGCGGAGTAGGGAAGAAATAAAAACAAGTGGCAACTTGGTTTGAAGACATACATTTTCAACACTGGTGTTAACATTTGACCTGGGATTGGGACACTACGTGGTAGGCCATTTGAGATGATGTTGTGAAGAACAAGAGTCTTCAAAAGGTCCAATTCCATCTAATAATTTAACTGACACTGCATTTTGAAATGCATAGGTTAGGTTTCCAGACAGGACAGTAAAAGTTACATACATGTCCACTAGGAGAAATTGCCTGTTTCCCTTAAGCTAATGATCCACAGAAAATAAAACAGAAAAAGGATCTTAAATGATGACTGATGTGATTTCCCATATTCAGAGATACATATAGATATCAAATATCTAGACTTACATATTCTGGATTCTCAAATGCAATTCCCCTCAGGTGTGATGGAAAGAGAGCTATTTTCAAGATCTAGCTGAAACATGTGACCGCTGGTAGATGAATTCCCAATGGTTACATAATGTCTACAATCTATAAATGTAGTGTACCTGGCAAGTTAGGTGCTTTCATGTTACCTCCATCAAAGTCTCTTTTGGACTGCTGCCCTATGTACATAGTCATTGAACACTTTAATAAAATGTTTTACCCACATCATGTATATACTGTATTCTAGTCAAGGCTCATCCTATATAACTACTGTTGTACACATGTTCTACTCATATACTGTCCATAATGTGTAAATACACTATCATATACATATATTATATTCTGCACTCTGGCATTAGTCGGCACAGCCGACTAATAGAAAACTCAGATATATGGAGGTTACAAATTATCAGTAGCGCAAAAATTAGCTAACAGCTTGGCGGCAGATTACTGCATAGTTTGAATTCTTTCTCCAGCCCGCGGTTACATATTTTGGGACGAGGAAAAGGGGGGAAAGTTTAGAATCGGAAGTGCGGGGTATTCCTTCCTCGTGCCCAGCATGTAAACGAGTGCGATTTGTTAAAAGTTTAACATTACTCAAATGGCATCAAAACTTGTAAACCAAATCACTGCGAAAATGAACGCAGTTTTCATGCCATATTTACTCGCTGGCTAGCATGTCTCGCCCCTGGAGGTGGGGATTGTTCTCGTTCTTTGAGGCTAGCTACAGCTACCTAGCTAGCATTCCAACTAACCAACGAGCGGGCATGAATACTTTGCTAACTTGCTTTTTCTTTTTAGTTAAGTGGGGGCAATCCAATTTATCCGGTATTTATAATAAACATGCATTGGCGGATTTTGACTAAAATCTGTCGAAACACCAATATTCAACAACAACTGGGGGAGGGAGACCGACCAGATTTCTCCCCCCACCCTCTCGAGCGTCATCCATATACCTCACAGCTGGAAGTCTGGGATTGATGTAGTGAGCTAGCGGGCTAACGTTAGCTCGTTTAGCGGATTGCTCATAGGCTAGCCAATATTAGCTAACTAGCTAACGCTACCATTGTTTTGCTTGAATAGCTCTACTAGAAATCCACGTTTAAAATCACCAGGGGGCAACGACGCATTATACATGTAGTAACATTTAGATGTAGTTAATCAAATTTACCACTCAGATGTGACACTTACCTGGAATAAAAATGTACTCCAGCTCGGTTCCATTGCAACACTTAAAATCTGCAGGAAACCTAGACGGAATCTACAACAAAGCAGCTAAACATGGCAGCTGCTACAACTTCCTGTAACCCTCCGGGTTGAACCATTTCTAGTCGAAGTTTATGGGACGTTAGAGATTTTTCAGAAATTAACATATTGTAAATTGGCTTGTATTAAAATATTGTTGCTATAAAACGTGTTTCTAATACCTATGTATTGGGAAATTATTGAATGGTATATGATATGGCACGTCAATCAACAATAAAATATGTTCGACATGGAACGTGTTCCCCCATTTGTCGCGCTTAACTAGTCCATTAGAGCGCCTTTCAGAGAGGGCATAGAAGTAAATAATTTTCAATATGCCATCCTCAAATATGGTTACATATTGTGACTCTATATATCATTACATTATGTTAAAACACAAACACTAGGGAAGAAGCAACGTGTTGTTTCTATACAGTTTAGCTACTATTTGTCAACCCCTTCAAATACAATTTTAAGAAATCCTTTCCAGATTTGCTGGGATTGCAAAATATTGACCTCCACACACAAACGCTTGCATAACACAATTAGGATACAACATATGCATAACATTAATTTATTTAACCCTTGTGTGGTGTTCGTGTTTTTGTTATTTACCCAATGTTCGCGGGTCTGATGGACCCACAATATTATTAAAACAATACAGCAATAACAATTTACGTAAAAATACTTCTTAATACTTAGATGTTGACTGATATATAGATTTCAAGCAATATAGACAGCATACGTGGTTAATATTAGCTATTTACGTATTCTAGATCTCATTCATCAATAAAAGCGCTCTTTGTTGAAAAAAAGTAATACAATTCGATTTTTGTAAAAAATAAATACATTATAATCAAGACATGGATTTAATAAATCATGTTTATTTACAACAAATATAAATTAAACAATGTTTTCATCACTATTGATGTTTATTGCTTTGAACTAAACAAATTGGAAGGACACATTTTACATACGGTATTTTATGGAAATGATATATGAGCCCCATTGAACACAAATTAAGGCTGGTCTACGCACCGCTTGAGGGACAGAGTTTTACTGTGTGTGTGTGTGTTGCAAATGTATTTCTTGCACTTGACGCATGTGTACAGTGTCTTCCTGTCCTTCTTGGGTTCACACACATCGCAGCGCTTCTTCTTGTTGCTACCGGCTGCAATCTAGAATGATGAAAACTTAGTTCAGCAATTTTACCAACATCTCACTCACTCACATATGTATAGTTACAGCAGGCCAAGGTAGGAGAGTCAGACACACACACATGCAACAACATCACTCACACTTACTTCCGGTATTAAAGTTGTTGGTTCTGTGGGTCGGGCTGATGGGGCACCAGCATCCTCCTCCTGAATTCTCCTCACGATGGCTGCAGAAGCTGGGGTCCTTGGGATATATTTTTTATTTTTTTTAACCAGGTAGGTCAGTTGAGAACAAGTTATCATTTCCAACTGCGACCTGGCCAAGACAAAGCAAGGCAGTGCGACAAAAAAAAAACAACAACACAGAGTTACACATGGGAAATAAACAAACGTACAGTCAATAACACAATAGAAAATCTATATACAGAGTGCAAATGTAGTGCAAAATGCAGTAAGGTTAGGAAGACAATAAATAGGCCATAGTGGCGAAATAAATTACAGATTAGCATAATCACTGGAATGATGGAATGTGCAAATGATGATGTGCAAATAGAGATACTGGAGTGCAAAATTGAGCGGATGCTCCTTCCACACTATCTGCAAAAATTATTTCTAAGGCCCTCTGAGCAGAGATTATTTTTGCCATACTGATTGATTGTGGTAAGGATCCACAACTGCAAAGCTACTTATTTGTTGTGTCCCTCCCCAAATTTGCACCTATCTGGGGTAGAGTGCGGGAAAATATATAATATATAACGAAATAATGTATAGAAATATTGTATTGTTTGCCTTCTAGGCAGAGTTGCAAAGAAAAAGCCATATCTCAGACTGGCCAATAAAAATAAAAGATTAAGATCTTCCATTTTCTTTATATTGGCCAGTCTGAGATATGGCTTGTTCTTTGCAACTCTGCCTAGAAGGCCAGCATCCCGGAGTCGCCTCTATACTGTTGACGTTGAGACTGGTGTTTTGCGGGTACTATTTAATGAAGCTGCCAGTTGAGGACTTGTGAGGCATCTGTTTCTCAAAGTAGACACTCTAATGTACTTGTCCTCTTGCAAAGTTCTCTCTATTCTGGTTAGAGCCAGTTTGCGCTGTTCTGTGAAGGGAGTAGTACACAGCGTTATACGAGATCTTCAGTTTGTTGGCAATTTCTCGCATGGAATAGGCTTCACATCTCAGAACAAGAATAGACTGACAAATTTCAGAAGAAAGCTATTTGTTTTTGGACATTTTGAGCCTGTAATCGAACCCACAAATGCTGATCCTCCAGATTCTCAACTAGTCTAAAGAAGGCCAGTTGTATTGCCTCTTTAATCAGCACAACAGTTTTCAGTTGTGCTAACATAATTGCTAAAGGGTTTTCTAATGATCAATTAGAAAGGAACACAGGAGTGATGTTTGCTGATAATGGGCCTCTGTACACCTATGTAGATATTCCAGCTACAATAGTCATTTACAACATTTACAATGTCTACACTGTATTTCTGATCAATTTGATGTTATTTGAATGGACAAAAAATTTGCTTTTCTTTCAAAAACAAGGACATTTCTAAGTGACCCCAAACTTTTGAACGATTAGAAATCATTGCACACACTCAATAGTTCACAGAAATTAAAAGTTAAAATTATTAAAGACCCAGTGCAGTCAAAATAGTGATTTTCCTGTTTTATATATATATTCACACTATGTGGTTGGAATAATACTTAATAACACTGTGAAATTGTGAAAAGTATGATAATGCTCTTTTAGTGTAAGAGCTGTTTGAAAAGACAGCCAGAAACTTCAGCCTGTTTTGTTGGGATGGAGTTTTGGCCTGCCTGGTGAGATCACCCGGCGGTTAATTAGTTAGTAGACCAATAAGAAAGATAGTTCCAAACCTGTCTGTCAGGTCCTGACTAGAGTAAGATCTCTAGGCATCTTTATGCTGTCTGGAGGTTACTGTCAGGGCTTGACAGTAGGGTTGTCTAGGTGATTCTATGTTTGGTTTTTGTTGGTCCCCAATTAGAGGCAGCTGCCCTTCGTTGTCTCTAATTTGGGATCCTATTTAAGTTGTTGAGTTTCCCACCTGCGTGTGGGTTATTGTTTGTGCATGTCGCATATCAGGTCATGATTGCGGTCGCCCCTTGTTTGTTGTTTTCGTGTAGAACAAATAAAGGAATGTCAGTCGACTTCAGCTCTGCGCCTCAGGTCTTGCCTACACACCGTGACACTCTCTGCCAACAACAGCTAATTTTCAGTTTTCCCCTCCCCACTCAGACCACTCCCAGACAGTCCTATCAACATTTTTGTTTGAGAAATTGTTATTTTGTTCTTTATTGACTGCTTCAATTTAAAACAATCACAGTAAGGTACTTATTTGTCACCTAGAAAGGGTTTGATATTGAGATAAAAATGGTTGCATTGGCCCTCACCTACAGTATACTGTACATACTTAAACTGCTAAATGGTACGTGATCATAACATTACAGTAGGCACATGTGCTGTCTACTCAAACATTTCTAAAAACCTGTTTTGGTTTGTCATTATGGGGTATTGTGTGTAGATTGATGAGGGAAAACAATTATTTAATCAATTTTAGAATAAAGGCTGTAACGTAACAAAGTGGAAAAAGTCAAGGGGTCTGAATACTTTCCGAATACACTATGACACACACACAGACCAGACCTAATCCAGCCTTTCAGCCCAACCACACAAAGTAACAATTGAATTCCTGCCTTCGCAAACTGCAGGGGAATGGTCCTGATGTCCTCTGTTCCAGAGCCACAGTGGATGGACCACATCATGACGAAGCAGAGACACGGATAACGCTTGGTCTTTACATTGGATCCCATGATGGACATTCACGTGGATGGATACTCTTAAAATACTTATTTTAATGGAGATACAACCAGTTCTGTGTGTTTTGTCTGTGGACTTGGATTGGATCCATACGTCATTGATGCAAGCTGCTTATAGTGTCTTCAGTATACCAGTTGAAAGGATACCACTGTCCTGTTTATTACAGACAGTTCCTAGAAGACAATTTTAGTGAACATTATGTATTGTGAGATTTGTATCTCTGTGTTAGATCAGGCCTATAAGTGGAGGGGGCAAAGCACTAAGGCTAGAGGCCTACAGAAAGAGAAACGCTGTTGTCATAACTGGTGAAAATAAGCCTAAAACTGCTGGATGATTCCTCTCATTTGTCATCACTTGTTATCACATTTCATTCAAAGATTGATTGAGCATAGCCTGGAAAAGTGAAAAGTTCCATTTCTCTAAATTGTATTTTTGAAACGGGCGAAGAGCAGAAGCTTTGCATTCACTGCCATTGTTTTCCTTTTCCAGTTTGTTCCCTGCAGTAATTGTTTGACTATTCCCGGCTGTTCAGAAAAGGTGCCTCCCATTGTATTTTAAAATCTTTGTTAAACAAAACATTGGCTGCCGTTGTATCCCCACAGTACAATGAGAGTTTCAGATAGAGTGGCTGAATATGTCTGGTCAGCCTATTTTTCCATACCAGGCTCAACACCATTCATATCGTCCATTAAACAGCACTCATATTAATTATAGTCAATGCGGACTGCATGCCTAAGCATTTTTTACAGATTTGCATTGGAAAGAGACAAACTATACAGGGGTGAGTGGATTTCTAACTATTTTGTTATGATTGTTCTTCTCTGTGTTTTCAATTGTTATGATAAAGGGAAAGGGGGAAAGATGTTACAACTTCCTTTGCATTGTATCCCCCTCACTGATATGGGCACACTGTATCATTCTTGTTTATCAACAGCTGTTTGAGAAGTTATGAGATAATGAGTGACATTTTTTGTAAAAATGATTTATTAAACAGAATTAAAAGTGTTTTTGTATTGTGAGTTGCAATACAACCATATTAGACCAGATAAGAAGCCATTTGCTTTCACTGTTTGCAAAACACTAGAAAATGTTCCTTCCTTTGACAGGGAAATTTCTCCCAATATTATGAGCTGCTGGGGATCGACACTGTTTTAGGTAGGAGTGTACTGAGAGGTTCTGATTCACACCCTTGTCCCTTCTCAACCCCCCCCCAGGTTAAACCATGGGGGACTGGTCCATTCTCGGACGCTTCCTGTCCGAGGTGCAGAACCACTCCACAGTGATCGGCAAGATCTGGCTGACCATGCTGCTGATCTTCCGCATCCTGCTGGTGACCCTGGTGGGGGACGCGGTGTACAGCGACGAGCAATCCAAGTTCACCTGCAACACCCTGCAGCCCGGCTGCAACAACGTCTGCTACGACACCTTCGCCCCCGTCTCACACCTGCGCTTCTGGGTCTTCCAGATCGTCTTGGTCTCCACGCCGTCCATCTTCTACATCGTATACGTCCTGCACAAGATCGCCAAGGACGAGAAACTGGAGATCCAGAGGGGGCAGGTGATGGCTGAGCGGATCTCCAAGAAGGTCTTTGGGCAGCTGGGGAGGGAAGGGCTGGAGAACATGGAGACTGGTATGCCCACCTACTGCCCTGGGTACAGGGAGGAGTGGGGTGGTCAGGAAGGGGAGGGGGTGGAGCAGAGCCTGCTAGAGGAGGACTATGGGGAGGTGGGGGAGGACCCCACTCAGCTCTCCAGCCAGGTGCTGCTCATCTACATCCTGCATGTGCTGCTGCGCTCCGTCATGGAGATCACCTTCCTGGTGGGGCAGTACTACCTGTTTGGCTTCGAGGTGCCCCAACTGTACCGCTGTGAGACCTACCCCTGCCCCACCCGCACAGACTGCTTTGTGTCACGTGCCACCGAGAAGACCATCTTTCTCAACTTCATGTTCAGCATTAGCCTGGGCTGCTTTGTGCTCAACATCGCAGAGCTGCACTACCTGGGCTGGGTCTACATCTTCCGCATACTGTGCTCAGCTTGCTCCACCTGCTTCCGGCCCGAGAGGGACCCTGTGGGGCTGAACGACCACCACAGCCCTCTACTGCTGCAGCTCAAACACTCTCTGAGGGGCAGGCTGGTCCTGCAGACTCCCACTCCTATGGCCCAGGAGAAGGCTGGGGGCCACCTCACTCATGCCCCAGCCATCTCCTTTGAGACCGACTCTACTGTGGAGTGCACCTCCAAGAGGACTCCGGAAGAGAGGGACCAAGTTCAAGTTAAACTGGCCAACATGGCCAAGATGGGACGGACTAAGAAGTCTTGGCTGTGAAACGGCCATTCTGTGTGATTATCGAATTTTGCATTTCCCACTTTTGAAAATACAATGGAAAAGACAGGGTTTATAGCATAGGTTGCTCAGATTGGGCATTGGAGAATGAGTGTACTCCTGATTCAGAAAGAAAGATTCAGTTTTATCATCCATACCATAGACTACATTACATAAATAACATTCAAACTGTCCCTGAGCTTCAAAAGATAGAGAAAAGTAAAACCTTTTGCTGTAAAATGTTATACATTCAGTTTACATTCATTATCTTCAGTCTGTTCACACCTGTTCACACATTAGGCCTACTGTACACAATCTTGGGGTTCTTCGTTACAAATACACACCTGGTTCATAAAACATGAGAAGTTTTCACATTCTAACAATGTTTGTAGGATAATTTTCAATAACTCCTTGTAATTGTTGAAACCATACATAGCTGGCAGAGTAGTTTTGACCTGTGTGCAGATGCAGTCATTTATGTTGTCTAAAGGGAATGTCTCTTATAACATTATTTTTCAGAATAAGATAGAGAAAATAATCTAATCTGATTGACTGGTAGGTAGTCACTAACTATTTGTATCATGTGTGCCTCTTTTTATTGATATTTTCCTGGTGTGTATGTGTATAGATCTTTAGTAATGAATGTTGAAATTATCCAAGGGTTTTTAACTGAAATGTTTATAGTTGGTGTCTCAATCTCATTTGGTCTCATATTTGTCCATGGTATTTCAAAAACGGCTGAATCAAACAGTATTGGAACAGCGACTTGTATTTCTCATCCAGAAGAATAAGAATTTTAGAAGAATGTAATTTCATCAGTCAATTGTTGCACTGTTTGATAAGGCAGGGTATGGAAAACCTGTATTTGAATGAGTTTAGTTGTGAGTTTGAAATTTGACCACAAGAGGTCACTATAATACTATAGATTATCAAACAGGGTTGTGCTGAAAATCAAATGAACCACAGCCAAATAAATTATTTGTAATTAAGAATAAGATTAAAAAATACATGTATAACTTACTTTCTTGATACAATACATTCTAAATATCTGTTTTTCTGAGTATGTAGTGCACATATCTGTTAAAGGTCTAATGCACACGTTTTAATATAAATATCAAATAATTTCTGGGTAACAGTTAAGTACCTTAGTGTAATAGATGTCCATTAAAATGGGCAAAAATGGGTTTTTAGCAAAAAATATTTTTAAAGCAACAATTTTGCTAGGACTGTCTGGGAGTGGTCTGAGTGTGGAGAGGAAAACAGAAAACTAGCTGTTATTGGAAGAAAGGTTTGCATCTCTCTTAGTTGCTGACACATTCCATATCTGGATAGGTATTTTGGATGTCAGCTAACCACATCATATGTCATAGCAGTCTGTCAGTGGATGACACAGTCGATGACTTGGCACATAAGCATTGGTTGACGCATGGAACGTCTGACCAGGGGAACCAGACCTATATCTACACGGGACACATTATATTCACAGCACTTCAATACAAAGTGATTTTCTTAGCAGGTTAGGAGAGCCTTTTCGCTAACCCTAACCCTTTTCCTAACCTTAACCTCAGTATCCTAACCTGTAACGTTAATTATCCAAACCTGCTGCTTAAGTTCTCTTAACCTGTTACGAAAAAGTAACTTAGATATTGAAGTGCAGTGAAAATAGTGTTTACAATATCTACACAGCACCTTCGCAACGCCTGGGCAGAGGAATGTGCTCTGTATTTTCAACCAGAACTAACCCTGATACCCTTTTTTTACAGTTTTTTTTTTTTTACACTTTTACAGTGTTAGTTTCATCAGCTGTTGTACAGTCTGATATAAAATAATTTTGACTGCACAGTGGGGAAACAAGTTCAAACTAATTTAGCGGCAGTCAGATTCAGCAACATGGACAGTGATGATTGGAATACCCGCCATCTGACGATCAGAACAAGTTTTTCAAGACACCCAAAATTGACATACACAATAAAATCTGCAGGAAGAAAATCTATAAAATCAAACATTAAAATAAGTAAGTAGGCTATATTATAAGACACTAAACATAAGGACATACTAACCATGGAGAACACTAAACATGATGGCAGACTAACCAGGGAAGTGAACTAAACAGAAGATAAAGCTAAGACAACAGGGAATCTGGGTAAGCCTGTGTGAAGAGGTGTGTCTTTCGTGTGGATTTGAATAGTAAACTGGTAGGTTTAGGATATTTTTACATAATTTTATAATTTTCTATTTGTTTGAATGTTTTCCCGGATTCATAGTGTTATGCAGCCCATGCCTATCTAGCCTTCTGCAGACATTGTCTTTGTTATTCACAGCATCACATGATGACCTAGGCAACAGAAACACTTACAATCAGTGGATTAAAGTTGAAAGTAATCAACACTAATTTCACGTCAAAAGGATGTGCAGGTGATCGAAATAGATGAAGAAGACAAGGTAATTCTAGTGAGTAGCCTGTCAGCGTTGTGGGCTACTGCCTCCACCGGGACGAGACCTGGTTGCAGCTCTCGTTTTCTCCCGCTACAGTATGGCCTACAATAACCAATTTGGTGGTTATTTGAATTTGATTGAAAAGTTGTTTTTGATTGGGACTAAATCAAAGAATAGAACGATATTGAAATGAATATTATTAACAAATATTTCCCAGAAGATGTGGACTAACGTCTGAGCTTTTGGGTTCGACCTAAGGCTACTTGGCTTATTAAAGGCCTACATGTCATACCTAAATAAACCCACAAGAGAGACAATATAGCAAAGACAGGACCACATATGTTTTGACCAATGATTGGTTTTTGACCAGCCGAGAGTGAATAAAATATTGGCAGTGCTCTGTGTTATTTTTCGTTTGAAGGAACGTTTGACAGGGAAATTTCTCCCAATATTATTCCTACTGAGTGGGCAAGTACCCTTTCCCGCGCTCCTCTCCCCCAAAATATTTGTGATGTCATAAAGGTCTAACATTCCATGGCGTAGCATGTAGCTTTTCAATATATAAAATAGCTTGAATGGATGAAGAAAAGGTAGGCTAAATGCTAAATAAATTGGGGGAAAGTAAAAAATAAAAAAGTAATCTAAGCAGATACAGTATTTCTTGTAAAAAACAAATTTAATATTCTCTATAAAGTAAATAACCAGCTTAGCTCTGATATGGCTGTAGCTCTATTTATGATGTCCTCTGCAAGGATCTGCTCTGATATTGACCTATTATTACCTATTGGAATGTCTGTCATTCAGATAGCACAGAGGGAGGATGATGATCCTTAGAGGGAAAGAAAGGAGGTTGTTGAGGAAGAACTGGTGGCCAAGAAGGGAAGGAAGGTAAGGTGGCAGGAGTGACCTGGCCCGTAGCCTATTCATTAAGTATCTCAGAGTAGGTGTGCTGATCTTGGATCAGTTTTGCATTTGAGATCATAATGAATAAGATTATTTGGACCAGGTTGAGCTCACACCTTATCTGATGCACTGTATGTATACAGGTCCTGGTGTAATATGTCTGCCATCATTTGAGATCTGGAATCTGTTCTGTTCTATTCTAGACAAAAAGGAAAAGTAGTGGCAAGAAGTCAGAGAAGCAGGGCACCGACAACGACGCAGGTCAGAGATTTACCTCTGTAGTATTACATTGGTACTCTATTGTGTCTGTGATGTGCAGGTTGTGTTATCCATTTTCAATGAAACTGTAGTCTACTGTAATCAGTAAGAAAGGTTAAATCGATAGCTGTATTCAAATAGGCCTATTGTAAAAGGCCAAAAACAATTAAATCAGAGTATTAAGAGATAAAAACATATGATTTCTCTTTCATTTGCTTCTACTACCTCTACGGCAATCACATCTTTAGTCTCCAGGAATAAACAGAGGATCTGTAATTGAGCTCCTGGAGATGAAGGCTGTTAAGTCTGCATTCGGCCCAGGCAACAAGGATGAGATGGAACACTCCTACCCAATCCTCATCTCATTCCTGCGCAATCTCACTGATGAGTATGTCACACGTTTTTCTGTAACCTTACATGTTCAACATTTATGAACTCTATATGCAGTGGGAAATAAACACTAACTAGAACACTTCTAGTTAGGCAGTGGCAAGTGATCTACAATGGACAAAAAAAACCCTGTAGGTTTCTCCATCTGCTTTTGACCTTTGATGTGTGTCATTAATATGTTGAATTCAGAGAGAGGGATTAGCCATCAAATTATATTCTGTTATTCATGTTCATTGCTCTGTCAGATTTCATCCAACTTTGAATTCCGTCACAGACAAGAATAACGATGTTGATAAAATGCATTCTGTTCGATCTAGAATACTTTACATCACAGTTCCATTGACAATACTGTTTTTGTTCTGTTTGTTCCAAACAGATGACGAAGGAACAGCTTGCCAAAGTGTGCAAGACAATTGTAACCTTCATCACACAGACCACCCTGCAGATCCTGCTGCCGGCCCTGGCCCCCTCGTACTGGGGGTGACAGGCTTTGATGAGGATGACACTGACTCACCAAAGAGGGGTGGCAGTGCAAGATCCCTCACTGTCTTTGATCAGGAAACACTGGAGCTCATCTAGGAAGCTCAATTTCTGGCGAAGAAGATGTAAAAGGGCGGCACAGGGGCTCAATGTCTCACGTCCCGGACAGCCTATTCCAAGAGGTATGTTCCCCTCAAGGTTTTCATGTTTACATGTATTGATTTCACCAAGCTCAGCTATCCCAGTTTGTTAGCCAATGCATTTTACGCTATGTAATGTCTTACACAGTGTACTGTATCAACCTTTGAGCATATTTTAATAAATGAGCATGAAGAGCCTTTTCCCACTCACAGAGTCTTCTACTACTCTATGGCAGGCAGAAGGGAAGGTTGCATCCCACCCTGATCAAACAGCTGCAATAGGGTGCATCATCAACTGCATCATTTCTGGGAGCAACTTGACCCCTCTGGTTCTGACAGCGGCGGCTAGAAAGAGTGCATCTGATACAGTCCTAACGAAGCTGAAGAGGAATGACAAAAAGGTGGGGAAGCCCACGAGCTGGTTCAGCTGTTTGCAGAGTCTTTGAAGAGCCTCCTGCTTCCTAGCTTGTGCCCTCTTTAGCGTCAATGAGTTGGGCTCAGGAAGTCAGTGTGACGGCTAGTATATCTGAAGATAGGATTTCATGCTCTTAGTCTACATCAGCATTTAGTGACACAGTCAGTCTGTTTACCAAAGTAATGGTAAGCCAGGTCATGGACTCTGTGGTTTCTAATGCACAAAGCAGAGGGTCATCTCCAACTGGTACTGTAACTGATATAGGCAGTCTACTGAGTGGTAAGTCCTCCCCTCTGTAAAATAAACCATACTTAATTTACAACTACAAAAAAAATAAATGATGCCGAACACACAGTGACAAGGGAATAAACTGATTTAACTTCTCAAACAAAAACACTTAAATGTCAATTTTCTGTGGATAGCCTACATTTACATTTTCTGTATGCTAGTGCACTCTGTATATATATTTTCTATTGTGTTTTTGACTGTTTGTTTACTGTGTAACTCTGTGTTGTTTTTGTCGCACTGCTTTGCTTTGTCTTGGCCAGGTCGCAGTTGCAAATGAGAACTTGTTCTCAACTGACCTACCTGGTTAAATAAAGGTGAAATAAAAATAAATAAATAAATAAAAGTGTGACAGTTGACCTGTAGGTGGCAGTAAAGGTCTATTTTTGCTGCAGATCCACAGTACTAACCTTTCTAGACAAGTAGCCTACACATTTGCCTCTAGTATGTGTATGTGGTAAAAAAGAGGCTGAATATTGCAGTACAATTTTATGATACAGATGTATTCTTCATTCTGATGCTACTGGCTACAGAGCCTTATCTGAGTGACTTGTTTTGTGAGAAGACAACCAGAAATCAAACATAAACTCCTGGATGTAATTTTATAATATTGTTAGATATTTTATTAACATATGGTAGCATACACGTTTCACATGGTAACAAGTCAAGCCAGATAGTTACATGTTACAACGTTACATTATATTGCCAATGTTTGTGTGAATCCTCTTTTCTCCTACCTTCCACATCAACAAGCGACGCACGCGCATCTTTCTCAAGAATCTACTGTCCCCATCGGTTTCACTGGGAAGACTTCCGGTGGTGTGTCATGGCGGCATGGTAAAGCTTGCTCAAAGGGAAAAAAGAACCAACCCGTAGTGTCTTCTTCTTCAGACAGCGGTTTTGGGACTTATTTCTGGCTTAACATCGCCAAGAACGTCCACATTCTTAGAGGAATTACAAGCAGTCATTTGCGGTTTCCATCCGCTCGGCCATGGCGGCACACAAACCAGTGGAATGGGTTCAGGCCGTGATAAATAGATTCGACGAGCAGGTAATATTGTGTATATGAGTTGGACGTGGGAGTAGTTAGCTATCTGCAAACTGCAAACAGTGAATCTGGTGTAGCTGGCTTGTGTCGGTAACTATTAGATAACTTCTTAATTCAATTGCAAAGTGCATGCTAGCCTGCTTTCTAGTAGTGTACAGTAGGTAGGTAGGTATGTAGGTAGGTAGGTAACTTCAGCTCACTATAGACTTAGTAACTACTACGTTAGGACACATATTGTTATATCTGTGGTTTTTATGATGTGTAGCAAACGTGCACGTTTATTATAGTTATCTAACTAGTAAGATACCCATGTAACTAGTACAGTAAGATAGCTAGTTAGCCAACTAAACATGCATTTTCATGTTGCATAGATTTTGGGTGTTGGTATAAATAGGACTGTTAGGAGAGGTTGCGCACAACGGCTAATATTGGCTAATTCTGCCAGACAGTCGGGGAAAAGATGTCGCTACCAACGCATATACCGAGGTAAAGTTGTTTTTATATTCACACGTTCGGACATTAAACAGACATAAATCAGACATTAATCAAACATTCGCAAAAAGCCATTTAAAATGGTACAAGTCAATAACTAATTAATTGGTTGTCACAGAAACCTTAAACTAGATATTGTTTATTTTATAAATGTCTAGCATACTTTTACAACCTTTGTTTTGAGTAAAAATGCCAGTTTTGACTTGATATACAGACATAAAATCTATAAGATGCCATTTAAAGCGGTATAAATTAATAACTAATTAATTGTTTGTCACAGAAACATAAAACTAGGTATGATTTATTCTAATGAATGTATTAATTTATTCTGATTTATTCAAATAGTTATTTCTGCAAGGAATATGAATTGAAAGGGATATGGTAATACCTATGTAGGTGACGTAGTTTCTCCACTGGTATAATGGGTATAATGTGTGGTATTTGCACACTTCCCTGCTGAATTATGTAGAGCTGATTTGGGCCAGGGGATATTTTATTTTCATGATCTTTTGTGAAAAAACAAATTTTCACATCGGCTTAAACTGTGCTAGCAAATAGCATAGTTACAGCCTGGTTGACGTTTTTAATGGTTAGTGCCAGTAGATTGCGGGGGTTTTACGTACAGTTCAGAGGCAAATCATAATGTATACATTTAGCCCAAAAACCAAATATGTACCATCTACTTCTTATATTTGTGTTTTTTTTTGTTATCCACCCTCTGGTATCTTTCAATACCTACATACATATACAGTGGGGAGAACAAGTATTTGATACACTGCCGATTTTGCAGGTTTTCCTACTTACAAAGCATGTAGAGGTCTGTAATTTTTATCATAGGTACACTTCAACTGTGAGAGACGGAATCTAAAACAAAAATCCAGAAAATCACATTGTATGATTTTTAAATAATTAATTTGCATTTTATTGCATGACATAAGTATTTGATCACCTACCAATCAGTAAGAATTCCGGCTCTCACAGACCTGTTAGTTTTTCTTTAAGAAGCCCTCCTGTTTTCCACTCATTACCTGTATTAACTGCACCTGTTTGAACTCGTTACCTGTATAAAAGACACCTGTCCACACACTCAATCAAACAGACTCCAACCTCTCCACAATGGCCAAGATCGGTCTGGGGCACCATGCAAGATCTCACCTCGTGGGGCATCAATGATCATGAGGAAGGTGAGGGATCAGCCCAGAACTACACGGCAGGACCTGGTCAATGACCTGAAGAGAGCTGGGACCACAGTCTCAAAGAAAACCATTAGTAACACACTACGCCGTCATGGATTAAAATCCTGCAGCGCACGCAAGGTCCCCCTGCTCAAGCCAGCGCATGTCCAGGCCCGTCTGAAGTTTGCCAATGACCATCTGGATGATCCAGAGGAGGAATGGGAGAAGGTCATGTGGTCTGATGAGACAAAAATAGAGCTTTTTGGTCTAAACTCCACTCGCTGTGTTTGGAGGAAGAAGAAGGATGAGTACAACCCCAAGAACACCATCCCAACCGTGAAGCATGGAGGTGGAAACATCATTCTTTGGGGATGCTTTTCTGCAAAGGGGACAGGACGACTGCACCGTATTGAGGGGAGGATGGATGGGGCCATGTATCGCGAGATCTTGGCCAACAACCTCCTTCCCTCAGTAAGAGCATTGAAGATGGGTCGTGGCTGGGTCTTCCAGCATGACAACGACCCGAAACACACAGCCAGGGCAACTAAGGAGTGGCTCCGTAAGAAGCATCTCAAGGTCCTGGAGTGGCCTAGCCAGTCTCCAGACCTGAACCCAATAGAAAATCTTTGGAGGGAGCTGAAAGTCCGTATTGCCCAGCGACAGCCCCGAAACCTGAAGGATCTGGAGAAGGTCTGTATGGAGGAGTGGGCCAAAATCCCTGCTGCAGTGTGTGCAAACCTGGTCAAGAACTACAGGAAACGTATGATCTCTGTAATTGCAAACAAATATTAAGTTCTGCTTTTCTGATGTATCAAATACTTATGTCATGCAATAAAATGCAAATTAATTACTTAAAAATCATACAAAGTGATTTTCTGGATTTTTGTTTTAGATTCCGTCACTCGCAGTTGAAGAGTACCTATGATAAAAATTACAGACTTCTACATGCTTTGTAGGTGGGAAAACTTGCAAAATCGGCAGTGTATCAAATACTTGTTCTCCCCACTGTACGTATGTTATGGTTCACTCTTAGTTTCTTGGTCCTAATCTAATTTAATATGACCGAAGATGCAGAAATTTATGCCAGGCCCCTTCTAATAGGGTATAACAGACTCGTTAGAACTTTGACCACACGCCCTCTAGACGAACTACATGTCCTCTATCAAATCAAAACTGGAATTTTTACTCAAAACCAAAGTTGTAAAAATATACTAGACATTTCTAAAATAAACCATATCAAGTGTTATGTTTCTGTGACAATCAATGAATTAGTTATTGCTTTTTACAATTTTAAATGGCTTTTGCCGAATGTTTGATAAGTGTCTGATGAGTGTGTTGAATGTGTGAATATATCACAACCGGCCGGGATTGGGAGTCGCACAATTGGCCCAGGGTTGTCCGAGTTTGGCCGGTGTAGGCCGGCATTGTAAATAAGAATTTGTTCTTAACTGACTTGCCTAGTTAAAGGTTAAATAAAATAAAAATATAAAACCAACTTTACCTCGTTACTCATATAGCTACCTAGCTAACTGTAAACAAATGAGAGGTGTGACTCCAACATGCACTGATTAAAATGCAAGGTCTGACATTCAGTACTCTAGCAGTGGCACCTTGTTACTAATTACTAGTTTTATTCGCTTTGTCAGCTGAACGGACATATGCCTCCCTCCCGGTTATGTCACATGCAGTGTAAAAAACTAAAAACACACACTCGTTGCATTCTGTCATCCAACAGTCATGTTATTGTCTGTCTGAGGAATGTGGGTTTGCAACCTGGCCATGTTTCTGCTCTGAGGTGAAGGCTCAATACTAAGATTAAAAAAGCAACATGGATCCGTACCAATTGACAGACATACATTTTTATTCAATACCTACCTATAATTACTACACATTTTCAAGATACACTATATATACATGGAGCATCATGAAATTGGTTTCCATGGACGAGCAGCCGCACACAAGCCTAAGATCACCATGCGCAATGCCAAGTGTCTGCTGGAGTTGTGTAAAGCTCGCCGCCATTGGACTGAAGCCGTGGAAACGCTTTCTCTGGAGTGATGAATCATGCTGCACCATCTGGCAGTCTGACGGACTAATCTGGGTTTGGCAGATGCCAGGAGAACGCTACCTGCCCGAATGCATAGTGCCAACTGTAAAGTTTAGTGGAGGAGGAATAATGGTCTGGGGCTGTTTTTCATGGTTCGGTCTAGGCCCCTTAGTTCTAGTGAAGGGAGATCTTAACGCTACAGCATACAATGACATTCTAGATGATTCTGTGTTCCCAACATTGTGGCAACATTTAGATAGATAGATAGATAGATAGGTACTTTATTGATCCCCCGGGGGGGAAATTTCATTTTGGGAAAGGTCCTTTCCTGTTTCAGCATGACAATATCCTCTTGCACAAAGCTTGGTCCATACAGAAATGCTTTTTATCGAAATTGGTGTGGAAGAACTTGACTGGCCTGCACAGAGCCCTGAACTCAATCCCATCATTCACCTTTCGAGATGATTTGGAACGGCGACTGCGAGCCAGGCCTAATCGCCCAACATCAGTGCCGACATAATTAATGCTCTTGTGGCTGAATGGAAGCAAGTCTCCGCATAAATGTTCCAACATCTAGTGGAAAGCCTTCCCAGAAGAGTGGAAGTTGTTATAGCAGCAAAGTGGGGACCAACTCCATATTAATTCAGGTGTCCACATACGTTTGGTCATGTAGTGTATGTACATTTCAATATACAGTGTATGCTAATGTACAGTACTGCTACAGTATCCCTTTAAGGGTGCCAAAGATTCCTCTTTATGAACTTGAGATTGAAGTTGTGTGAATCATTGGGTCAGGTAGTCTAGCCAGTCCATCAATAGTTTTTACACTGTCTGTTGCCCCTAACTGTTTCTCATCAGGAGTCATTATCGGTCAACATTATCATATTGTAAGATCAAGGTTGTAAAATACTCCAGCTTGGAAAGTTTGTTGTTGATTGAGAGCTGGTTTGTCGGTAGAGCAGCTCTGGGTCTCAATTTCATCCATTGGAAACAGCTTTGTCTGTTTTGGTCATCAAAGACCACTGCCAAAGGGACTGAAACAGATGGTTCTGTTGGGATGGTTCTTGCAACCATGCTACATTGCAAGCAATGCTGCCAGAAACTCTTCACCTTCTTTAGACTCCTTTGGGTGAAGGCTGTTCCACAAATAGACTTGAAATGGGTTAGGCTTAGTTTAGGCCTACCAGAGTTAGAGATGAAACGGTATGAACATTTCATATCACGATTATAGTGACCCAAATTATCACGGTTATCAGTATTATCGCGGTATTGTTAAAATGTGCTGGAAATGTTCAAAAAGTACTGATACACACACCAAAATCATTTCACCAAGTTTTATATTGAAATCCAACAAACAAAATTAACAGCACTATGCACTTTGTGTGCATAAACATTAAAATAATAACATTAAAGATGGCACCATGTGGCCATGAGAGGTAAAAGTTTCCCTAGGGCAGGTTTTAATCAACACAACCTTAAGTAAGCAAATCAAATGTGCATATAAAAGCAACACAAGTAAAGCAATGTGCATGTAAGAACAATACAACCATATGGAAACAAATCCAATGTGCAGGTGTTGACATTAAAATAACAACACAAAAAATGTAAACAAATCAAATGAACAGCACTGATTGTATGTCCATTCTCTCCTTCATAAAGAAATGAGGTGCTGCTGGCCTAACATCCTGTATATATACGCATCTTTGTTCACTTGAGATTGAATTGTAAAAATATATCATGTCCTTTGCAATGTAATATGAAAGGGCTGCAGTGAGGTCTTGAGCATTTTTTGATGTGGGTGCATAAGCAGCCTGCCTTTTTAAATGCTTGCTTGAGTGTCTGTCACAACTGTAGATGAGGAGGGACCAGTAGCATCACCGGGTTTGCCTGCTGCACGCCCACTCTGTATTATTATTGGTGTTACATTATTATCATCATCATCATCTCACTCACACACCATCTTCTGTGTTGCATTTGAGTATATGCAATGACTTCATGCACAATTTACATAAATACAAATGAGTCTTATGAAGACAGTGATAGTAATTGCAATCAGCCAAACAATTTCATCCCTAACCGTTTCATCCCTAACCAGAGTTTGCACTAGGCAGTGGTTTGGATTTAACCTAAACTTTAAGTGCCGTTGTCCGCTGTGCAAATGCCCTCAACTCTAGTAAAACTTCAGGCATAAAACTCTGTCTCATACCTCCTTTTCTTTGCCTTTTGAAAGGGAATATCAACACTTTGTGGTTGTGTACCCTTCCGGGTAGGTTCTGGGCCTCTGTTTTCAGAGGGACTCTGTAGCACAGAGTGGTAATTGTACCAAGGCTTAGTGGCTCTGCTCGGCTTATTACAGTTTGATGAAAGTATAATAAGGGATTAAATCCACCTTGTGTTGTTAAGACCATTTAGAAGCCTCTTAAGTACTCAAGTTCTATTTGAGAAGGTCCGGTCACACAAATTTCCTAGGTGTCAAAGGTCCGAATGGATAATATAGTTTATTGGCGTATTAACAAACCCCCACCTCGCGACCCCAAACTGTTCACACCCCTCTTGGCAAGTCAGTCGGTTACTGGCCCAACGCTCTGTAACCGCTAGGCTACCTGCTGCCCTGCTATGATACCAGGTGTCAAAGCCTGACCAAGTAAAACAATAAAATAAATACACAGTGCCTTCGGAAAGTATTCAGACCCCTTGACTCCTCAATTTTGCTACATTACAGCCTTATTCTAAAATTGATTAAATAAGACATTTTCCTCAGCAATCTACACACAATACCCCACAATGACAAAGCTAAAACAGGTTTTATGAAATTATAGCAAATTTATAAAAAATGAAATAGAAATACCTTATTTACATACACTACTGTTCAAAAGTTTGGGGTCACTTAGAAATGTCCTTGTTTTCCATGAAAACATACATTAAAAGAGTTGCAAAATGAATAGGAAATATAGTCAAGACGTTGACAAGGTTATAAATAATGATTTTTTTTATTGAAATAATAATTATAATAATAATTGTGTCCTTCAAACTTTGCTTTCTTCAAAGAATCCTCCATTTGCAGCAATTACAGCCTTGCAGACCATTGGCATTCTAGTTGTCAATTTGTTGAGGTAATCTGAAGAGATGTCTCCCCATGCTTCCTGAAGCACCTCCCACTTAAATTTGTCTGTCCATAACACGTTTTTCCAATCTTCCTCTGTTCAGTGTCTGTATTCTTTTTCCCATCTTAATCTTTTATTGGCCAGTCTGAGATATGGCTTTTTCTTTGCAACTCTGCCTAGAAGGCAGCATCCCGGAGTCGCCTCTTCACTGTTGACGCTGAGACTGGTGTTTTGCGGTACTATTTAATGAAACTGCCAGTTGAGGACTTGTGAGACGTCTGTTTCTCAAACTAGACACTAATGAACTTGTCCTCCCACTCTTCTTTCTATTCTGGTTAGAGACAGTTTGCGCTGTTCTGTGAAGGGAGTGTAGTACACAGCGTTGTACGAGATTTTAAGTTTCTTGCAATTTCTCGCATGGAATAGCCTTCATTTCTCAGAACAAGAATAGACTTGACGAGTTTCAGAAGAAAGTTCTTTGTTTCTGGCCCTTTTGAGCCTGTAATCGAACCCACAAATGCTGATGCTCCAAATACTCAACTAGTCTAAAGAAGCCCAGTTTTATTACTTCTTTAATCAACAGTTTTCAGTTGTGCTAACATAATTGCTAAAGGGTTTTCTAATGATCAATTAGCCTTTTAAAATGATTAACTTGGATTAGCTAACACAACGTGCCATTGGAACACTGGAGTGATCGTTGCTGATAAGGGGCCTATGTACAGTCGTGGTCAAAAGTTGAGAATGACACAAGTATTGGTCTCCACAAAGTTTGCTGCTTCAGTGCTCTTAGATCTTTGTCAGTAGTTACTATGGTACACTGAAGTATAATTACAAGTATTCCATAAGTGTCAAAGGCTTTCATTGACTTCTTTTTCAAGACCTCTGCAATCCGCCCTGGCATGCTGTCAATTAACTTCTGGGCCACATCCTGATTGATGGCAGGCCATTCTTGCATAATCAATGCTTGGAGTTTGTCAGAAGTTGTGGGTTTTTGTTTGTCCACCCGCCTCTTGAGGATCGACCACAAGTTCTCAATGGGATTAAGGTCTGGGGAGTTTCCTGGCCATGGACCCAAAATGTTGATGTTTTGTTCCCCGAGCCACTTAGTTATCACTTTTGGGAGAAGTTGCTATCGGAGGATATGTTGGTACCATTCTTTATTCATGGCTGTGTTCTTAGGCAAAATTATGAGTGAGCCCACTCCCTTGGCTGAGAAGCAACCCCACACATGAATGGTCTCAGGATGCTTTACTGTTGGCATGACACAGGACTGATGGTAGCGCTCACCTTGTCTTCTCCGGACAAGGTGTTTTCCGGATGGCCCAAACAATCGGAAAGGGGATTCATCAGAGAAAATGACTACCCCAGTTCTCGGCAGTCCAATCCCTGTACCTTTTGCAGAATATCAGTCTGTCCCTGATGTTTTTCCTAGAGAGAAGTGGCTTCTTTGCTGCCCTTCTTGACACCAGGCCATCCTCCAAAAGTCTTTGCAGATATACTCACACCTGCCTGCTGCCATTCCTGAGCAAGCTCTGCACTGGTGGTGCCCTGATCCCGCAGCTGAATCAACTTTAGGAGACGGACCTGGCACTTGCTGGACTTTCTTCACAACAATTGAACCTCTCTCCTTGAAGTTCTTGATTATCTGATAAATGGTTGATTTAGGTGCAATCTTACTAGCAGCAATATCCTTGCCTGTGAAGCCCTTTTTGTGCAAAGCAATGATGACGGCACGTGTTTCCTTACAGGTAAGCTTCCAGTCTGTTATTCTGACTCAATCAGCATGACAGTGATCTCCAGCCTTGTCCTCGTCAACACTCTCACCTGTTTTAACGAGACAATCACTGACATGATGGCAGCTGGTCCTTTTGTCTCAGGGCTGAAATGCAGTGGAAATGTTTTTTTTGGTATTAAGTTCATGTTCGTGGCAAAGAGGGACTTTGCAATTAATTGCAATTCATCTGATCACTCTTCATGACATTCTGGAGTCTCCATACTTTGTGGAGACCAATACTTGTAATACTTGCAACCTAGCTAGCTGCAATGGAGCCTGCTTCACCTGGAATAGCGAACAAACTTTTCCAGTGCTTTTGAATCTGTGTTAATTACGCTCTTGTTCGAGACAATATTGACAATCTGGAGTTCCAATGCAGCAATTGTTTGCTAGAGGAGATTACAGGAATGAAGTTGAAGCAATGAAGCAAATTTCACTTCTGCACAAATGTATGGGGAAAACACAGTTTGGAACTTTCTCGTTCTCCACTCATGACTTGATGGCACTCTGGCCTGAGGGATGTTTTCCAGCCTTGTCATTTGACCCTATCCGAATGGCCTGTGCTACCTGGAACTTGCCTGCCAAGGACGTCGTCTTCATGTCTCTCCTCCTCCATCCTGTAGGGAAGTAGACGGAGAACAGCAAGAAGATTGTTCTAATCAGTGCTGGTCCCAGCGGCATGCTGCTAAGTGGACGGGAGTGACTGCGAGAGGGTCTGAGCAGATTGATATAAGGAATAGCTTCGCTGCACTGATGCCTCCTCTCTCTGGATCTGACTTGGCACTGCCTGCTGTGGGATGTCTGGACCTATCGCCAGGAGCAGCAGGTGTACGCTATCCTGCTTCTCGTGGTCCCTTGAAAGGTTCAACGAATTGTGAGGGGTAGGAATGGCCGGATTTCTCCATTCCCTTCTCTAACCATTGTATTGGGCAGTTCAATGGTGAGAAATGTCTCAGTCCCAGGAGCAAATACGTTGTGCTATCCAGGAGCATGATTACAGGACATCAATAAGCTGCTCCCAAACATTTTAAACCAGCATCAGGAAATTGAGTATCATAGTTCATGTGGGATTCAATGACATTGTGAAGGGCAGCTTAGAACAGCTTTCAAAGAACTGATTGGGTCACTGCTTGACACCAACAAACGCCCCATAATATCTGTCCATCTGCCCTCCCTAAATCATGGCATTGAATGTTTCAGCAGACTTTTAGCCCACCATAACTGGTTACGAGACTTGCAGATCTGTGGGTTTAACATTTATTGACAATTTTGATACCTTCTGGAAGCAAAGCTCATTTTATAAGGAGGATGGGATCCACCCAAATCATTTGGATTTCTGGATCCTTTCACAGCATTATAAGGCAGCGTTGAGACTGACTTATCAATGACCCAAGCTCAGCTCAGTTAATTTGCTACCATTGAGATGCTAAAATGCTATTATCTTATGGGCGTTGGAAGACACAATGTAAGTAACTTAATTGATGTCCCTCTTTCTGCCCTGAATGCCTTTGTTGATCCTACAGCTATTGTATGCAGTGATATATGTCTCTGAACCAGAGTTATACTGTTAGCACGGAGGCGGTGTGCCCTGGTAGGAAGTCCTCTGTGTGCAGCTCGCCCTGCACTAATATAAGAAACATGAGCATGTCTACTTCTGCTAAGCTTCCCAGTAGAGTGCTAAAAATAGCCCACGTTAATATATGTAGCTTAAGAAACAAGGTTAATGAAATCAATAATTTGCTAATAACAGATGACATTCATATTCTGACAATCTCTGAAACTGACTTAGATCATGCCTTTGGTACAATGATAGTAACACTGTCAACAAGGCAGGTCCTACAGGGCCTAGGTTTGTCGCACCTGGACTAGCTTACTGTTAAGTCGTGTGGTCGGGTGCCAAAAAGAGGAAAATTGCAATTGGCTCAGAACAGGGCAGTGCGGCTGGCCCTTAAATGTACACAGAGCTAACATTAATGATATGCATGTCAATCTCAGATATGCAAAGTACTACATAGAGCCATGACTACACAGAACTCTATTCCACATCAGGTAACTGATGCAAGCAGTAGATTCTGATAAAAAAAAACTGTTAAGAATACGCCTTATGGAACAGCGGGGACTGTGACGAGACACCGGAATAGACACATGCATATGCACGCGTGCTAGCACACACACACACACACACACACACGTACATTGTTATATTGTTGTATAGTGGTATCATATATTTGGTGGTGTGACTGTTATATGATGTACTGTTTTATCTACAGTCCCTGGTTCAAATCCAGGCTGTATCACATCCGGCCGTGATTGGGAGTCCCATAGGGCGGCGCACAATTGGCCCAGCGCCATCCCGGTTTGGCCGGGTTAGGCCGTCATTTTAAATAGGAATTAGTTCTTAACTGACATGCCAAGTTAAATAAAGGTTAAATAAAAAAATAAATAAAAAATATATATATATCTCTATCTTTTGGTTTATGTGTAATATGTGTCTTAATGTGTTTGGACACCAGGAAGAGTAGCTGTTGCCTTGGTAGTAGCTAATTGGAATCCCTAATAAAATACAAATATCATCAGTGCATCTCTACTTTACTTTAAACCACGACCTCTGCAGTGCTGGTGCGTCGTCATGGGAGCTGAATCTGTTCACCCCCACCCCACCATAACCCCTAAAGTAGGGTGTGACTAAGGGGAGTACAGCTATGACCGGAAGTGACTGGAGATGCCTCCAGTGAACAACACTGTTCGAATACTGATGTTAAGTTATAACTTAGGTGAAGTTACTGTATATTGATGTGACAAAATATTTTATTGTATGTCATGCTTAGTAGAACGCTCAAAACTCGTTAGGCTTAATTGATTTTCCATTAATAAGATAACGTTTCTATCCCTTCTTATTTAGTGTCACTGTCTGTTTTCATAGTACCTTGATAAGAATTGGTCAGATAGACAGTATCTCAACATTGTCTCATTACATGGTGTCCCTTCCATGAATGAATGAATGTATGGTATTCTAAGAGAAAGGCCCTTCGTATTCACATGAAGATCAATGAGTCAAATATTTTATCATGTTGCACATAAATTATACATAATTAATCTTTAATGCGAATGGTTTAAACTTCCCATCGAGGGACAAAAACACTTCTCTTTTTGTGAAAAGTAGGCCTCACTTTAATTAAATTTTTGCTCTTGGCTCAGTCCTCTCATCCAATGTTCCTCTCCTTTCCCCTGTTTACCCCACACAGTGCATTGGTGTGTACGCATACAATGTTAATTAGCTCTGCCTAAGTGCACATAAGGAAAGAGATGGCTCCGTGACCTTTTAGGAATTCTAATCCCGGCCTGTGAAACAAAGTGCTTACTGTCTGTGGTCCTGGACGGACAGTCCCTGAGCTGAACTGGATGTGAAAGATATGAAGCAGGGATGGGCCTGTGTGCACTCCAGTTCAGACGCCTGACTATTTTCTTACCCCGTCTTGGGACTTTCATTCCCGGGCCCAGGTTTCTCCCTGAGGGCCCCCAGTGGTAGAGCGGATCCCTATAATAAGCAGTCATAGGCCATGAGCCTCTTCCTTACCATGGATGCAGGTCTGAACCTAACTGTTTCCTCAACCATGATTAGGCCTACAACAGTGTAGTTTCACTTTACCATACTCCCAAGCCTTGTTCATCGCTTGGATGTTGGGGAAGCCTGGAAGTGGAAATGGAGGCTAACAACATCCTGGCTCTGTTGCCCCACGCCTACACTGGGGGGCCTGAAGGAGAGCCAGAGCCACATCAGGGAGGAGTGCATCATGCAGAAAAACTTATATTCTGTGCAGCTGCTTACCGCTCGTTAACACTCTGCATACGTACATACGCACTAGCCAGCCACACCCCTAGGCAAGCTTACAAGGGCTCCTCCTGCCCACGAGGTCTGGCCCAGCTGTGTGTGTGATGTCTGTGTGAATGTAATGTCTGTGTTCGCACAGACGTAGCCTGCAGGTGTACAGCTGTGGGCGTACGCTGAGAGTTGTGGCAGGGCGAGGTTCTTCTTAGCACAGGGCTTCATTGTTCTGCAGGATGTCTGCTCCTTGCCCATCGTCAGGTGTTGTAGGCGTCCCCATAGAGCGGGAGGTGTGGCATGGCACTTGTGTGGATATGCCTTGTGTGGATATGCCTTGTGTGGATATGCCTAGTGTGGAAGTGTCTTGTGTGGATGTGTGTAGTGTAGACACAGGATAAGAATGTGAAACCATGGCTTCATGTAATTCTTTTAGGCTTGCTCAAACCTGCTGCATGTATGGTCCTCTGTCTTCACCCGTGACTAGATACTCCTGTGACTTTAGAATGACGCATGCTTTATTTCTCTTTCTCTTTAGCTTCCTGTTAAAACGGGACATCAGAACAACCACACCAAAGTCAGCACAGAGCACAACAAGGAATGTCTCATCAACATCTCTAAGCACAAGTTCTCCCTCGTCATCAGTGGCCTCACGAACATACTAAAAAATGTGAACAACATGGTAAGTGGAGTTTTTACCGTATCTCTTTTTGTTTTTTTACTATAGCATGAGTAATGGGGATCACTACATTGCACGTCATCAACCCTACCTCCTGGAAGGCATTTGTATTGTGTCAACTCAAGTGTAGGATGCACACTAAGGGCTGGAAGTGGTGTTTGCTGAATCACTGTGCCCTCTGTCTGTGAACTCTCCTCTCCTCTCCTCTCTCCAGCGTATATTTGGGGATGCTGCTGAGAAGAACCTCTACCTCTCCCAGCTGATTATCCTAGACACACTGAAGAAGTGTCTGGCATCGGTGAGGAAACACCCATATACTCTGCATCCACTGTATCTCTCCTTACACCACCTTCAGTTGGTCTGCTAACCTATCCCCCTACAGTTGTTTCTGTGTGCTTGTGTTGTGTATTTCTGCAATTTAGTTTTCAGTCCTCCCAACTCAAACCGTTTTCTGTTGATGAATTGAATATTACCAATCCAGAGCACTGGCCTCAAATGATTGGTCTTATTGCACCAATATTCTAAATTATTATAGGTCTTCCAACACAACGCCAGCATTACGTTGTTTGGATGGATCTTGGATGCCCCTGTTCTGTCTCTCTCTGCTTTTTTTTTTTTTCTCTGCTTTTTAACAAACTTAAACCCCTTCCTTCAGTTGTGCTTTCTCTTCACCTCTGAAATAGGTGCCTCTGCTCTGTTCTGCGACGGTGCAGCAGAAGATTACATTTGCAGGTGTTTCCTCAACTTTTGTTAGAGCTTTCACAGCCTCCAATTGGATCGCCGGGAGTTTCCTGTATAGGTTTTTCATTAGTGCATGTCGTCAGATGGAATCCAGCTGCTCCCCTCGTGGACGCTATGGAACTCTTGTTAGAATTTTTGAGATCTTATGTTTTACACATTCTTAAGTATAGTAATGGCCTCATTTCGTGTTAGACTATTTCCTACATAAGGGTGAACTACAGGTTTTGAATGCAGTTGTATGTAGTCTGTCTAGATAGATAGATAGGTACTTTATTGATCCCCCGGGGGGGAAATTTCATTGTCAAGCAGCTACAACAAGTATGAGGCTGCCAATTTGACCCCAGTAGTTTTGGAAATTAGAAATTAGCCATGCTGTGGTTGTGCCCTTGAGCGAGGTACTTAACCCACATGCATGTATTGCATATAAATCCAAAATATGTGACATGTTGCCACTGATGACCTGAAAAGCACTCCTCGTTTTCTCAGAGAACCTAAAGAAGCCAGCCTACACACACACACACACACACTCTCCTCATTGTTTTCCCTCTCTTTTTCTCTGTATTCCTCTTCTCCCTGCCCCCCCCAGCAATCGAAGGACTGCCTGCGTCTGGACGAGACCATGCTGGTGAAGCAGCTGCTACCAGAGATCTGTTACTTCATCCACACGTACCGCGAGGGCCACCAGCACGCTGCAGAGCTCCGTGCCTCCGCCTCAGGGGTCCTCTTCTCCCTCAGCTGCAACAACTTCAACGCCGTCTTCAGCCGCATCTCCACCAGGTAATGCTAACCCTGATCCTGAGGAGCTACAAAGTGTGTCGGCTAATTCAGTGTCAATATCACTGAGTTAATGAGCAGTTGATCAGGTGTATTAGTACAGGGCTGGAACAAAAGCCTGCCCGCCCTGTTGTTCTTCCAAGACCAAGGTTGATGGGAACTGACCTACGTTATTATTTTTTGTGTGCATTTGTGTCTATACACAGGACCTGATTTTCCCAGAAGTGTAGTATTACAAGTATAAAAAATGATTTTATGCCCTGATGAGGAGACTTGTTCGGGCCCCCTTTCCTGCTCATGCCATGTGAGAAGTTAATTTGTTTGCATACCTCAGCACTTCCGTTTACCAGCCAGTCATGGACAAGGTCACTGTGACGGAACTGTTAGCCCAGTCATGAAGGAAATCCCTCCCTCCCCACCCAGGATGTTCAGGATGGTGCAACGTTATAGAACGATAAAACAGGGAATCCTGTTTGCTCTATTAGGTTAATTGTCCCCCACAATGAAATTGGGGAGGGGACTGTGGATCCGTCTCCGTCCGTTAGTACTTTCGTCACGCCTGATTTTGACGAAACGACTATGAATGATGCTTCTAGCCATAGAAATCTGGCATTTATAAAATTACACTGATTGGCCCAAGTGGGGTTCTATAGTAATCAACTGAAATTCCAAAATTACACTGATTGGCCCAAGGGGGGTTCTATAGTAATCAACTGAAATTCCAAAATTACACTGATTGGCCCAAGGGGGATTCTATAGTAATCAACTGAAATTCCGAACATTCAACAAGTATCTCCTTTCCCCTTTGAGCTATTATCATGACATTTGGTTAATATATGAAACCCCTCATGAGCAACAAGTTTCCCATAACAACCTATATAATTTCAGTACTTACAAATGACATTTGTTTCTAAACAACATACAGGTAAGTATTCAGACCCCATTTTGTTACGTTACTGCCTTATTCTAAAATGGGTTAAATATTTTTTAATTCTCATCAATTTACAAACAATACCCCATAATGACAAGGAGAAAAAGGTTTTTAGACATTTTTGCAAATAAAAAACTGATACCTTATTTACATAAGTATTCAGACCCTTTGCTATGAGACTCGAAATTGAGCTCAGGTGCATCCTGTTTCCATTGATCATCCTTGAGATGTTTCAACAACTTGATTTGAGTCCACCTGTGGTAAATTCTATTGATTGGACATAATTTGGAAAGGCACACACCAGTCTATATAAGGTCCCACAGTTGACAGTTAATGTCAGAGCAAAAACCAAGCCATGAGGTCGAAGGCATTGTCGAGGCACATGTTTGGGGAAGGGTACAAAAACAATTCTGCTGCGTTGAAGGTCGCCAAGAACACAGTGGCCTCCTATAAGTTTAGAACACCAAGACTCTTCCTAGAGTCAAACTGAGCAATCAGGGAAGAATGGCCTTGGTCAGGGAGGTGACCAAGAACCTGATGTTCACTCTAACAGAGCTCCAGAGGTCCTCTGTGAAGATGTAAGAACCTTTTATGGTAGAGTGGCCACTCAATAAAAGGCATATGACAGCCCGCTTGGAGTTTGCCAAAAGGCACTTAAAGGATTCTCTGGTCTGATGAATCCAGATTTAACTCTTTGGCCTGAATGTCAAGCGTCACGTCTGGAGGAAACCTGGCACCATCCCTACGGTGAAGCATGGTTGGTGGCAGCATCATTCTGTGGGGATGTTTTTCAGGGGCAGGTACTGGGAGACTAGTCAGGATCGAGGGAAATATGGAACAGAGCAAAGTACAGAGAGATCCTTGATGAAATCCTGCTCCAGAGCGCTCAGATTGGGGCAAAAGTTCACCTTCCAACTGGACAACGACCCTAAGCACACAGCCAAGATAATGCAGGAGTGGCTTCGAGAGAAGTCTCTGAATGTCCTTGATTGGGCCGTCACTGCCTGTGCAGTGATGCTTGAGAGGATCTGCAAAGAAGAATGGGAGAAACTCCCCATATACATGTGTGCAAAGCTTATAGCTTCATACCGAAGAAGACTCAAGGCTGTAATCGCAGCCAAAGGTGCTTCAACAAAGTACTGAGTTAAGGGTCTGAATACCTATGTCAATATTATATATTTTCTAAAATATAAAAAAACAGTTTTTCTTTCGTCATTATGGGGTGTTGTTTGTGTGTGTGTAGCTTGATGAGGGGAAGAAAACTATCCAGTCAATTTTAGAATAAGGCTGTAACGTAACAATGTGGAAAAATGTAAGTGGTCTGTACACTTTCCAGGTGCACTGTACGTTGGAATAATTGTCACTAATTGAGACAAGGAGGACTGCCACATCATTCGTCAGGGACAACATGTTTACTGTAGACTTGTTTCTACCTGCGACATTCTGAAAGTGACAACTAGGTGCTACTAGGTAAGAGGATGAAAGTGGAAGCATCCTTAGTCTCCTGGGTTACGGACTACCTGACCAGTAGGCCACAATTTGTGCAGCTACAGAGCTGTGTGTCAGAACGGGCAGTGAGCAACACGGGGGCCCCCCAGGGAACGGTCCTGTCCCCCTTCCTGTTCACCCTCTACACCTCGGACTTCAGATATAACTCTGAAACATGCCACCTACAGAAGTTCTCAGATGACTCCGCAATTGTAGGGTGCATCAGGGGTGGGCAGGAGGAGGAGTACAGGAGCACGATCAATGACTTTGTGTTGTGGTGTGAGCAGAACCACCTTCAGCTCAATATCAGCAAAACAAAGGAGATGGTGGTGGACTTCAGGAGAACCAAGACACCACGGTGTGCCACAGAGCGCTACAGGAGGTCCTTCCTGCCGGCGGCTATTAGACTATTTAATGCCTCACCGGTGTGCCGTGCCGTTGGCAACATAGACTTGGAACTGTTGGGGTTTTAGGACCTAGTTTAACAATTATGCATCCATCCGTCAGTAACTGGTATAATCACTCATTCATTCAGGACTTATTCATTCAGGACTGTATATACATATTCATGTACAGTTGTTATATCATATCACGTGCAATATTGTAAGTAATTCTTGGACTAAACATACGTAGTCATTCACTCAGGAATGCATATTAGTGTCCTGTCAGTTGTATCTTTTTTAATTGCTTTTAGTATATCGAATGTGCAATACGTGCATTTATCTGTAATCAAACCCTGCAGGACTGTATTTTAAGGGAATTATTATTATTACCCTAATTATATCATACGCACATTTAGCTATTTAAGTATCTCTTCCTGTCATTTACCTGTACAGTTAATGTAACCAGGCAAATATTCACTTACCTGTTCATTTAACCAGACTGTATATTAAGTAAACTATTATTATCCTCACTTATATCATACGTACATTTAGCTATTTAAGTATTTCTCTGCCATCGACCTGTATAGGTAACCATGCAAATATTCCTTATTTATCCATATCAACTTGCAATATTTGTATCATTTTTTTTCACCTAACACTCTAACAATGTATAGAGTACATATTCAGCAATTCACCGATACTATGCAATGTATTTTTATAGCTTTTTGCACTCCAGACTTCTTGTATTTTTATACTTTTTCATACTGCCGCACTATGTGTCGTGTATCTGTCTTTTGTGTATTTTCGTTCTGGCATTTTGCACCTGCCCTGTGTTTTTTTGTAGCTGCTTGACGAAGAAATTTCCCCTCGGGGATCAATAAAGTATCTATCTATCTATCTTCTCTACAAGGCTGTCTTCTTTTCCCTCTCTTCCACCGCCCTCTTCTTTCCCTCCTTTCTACTGAGAAGCTGTGGTAGAATAAAATCTCTGTGTTGACTGGACCAACTTGTTCCCTGGCAGTGTCTAAGAGAGTCCTTGTCCATTGTGTTCTCCCCCAGGTTGCAGGAGCTGACAGTCTGTTCAGAAGACACTGTGGATGTCCATGATATAGAGCTCATGCAGTACATCAATGTGGACTGCTCCAAACTTAAAAGACTGCTCCAAGGTAGCTAATCACTCAATTCCCTGTATGTCGTACTACATGGATTTTTGAACACCTGGATTCGGTTTGTTTTTATGTTTCTTTTTGCTAATACTCTATTACCTTTCACTACATCCTCTCAGAAACTGTATTAAAATTCAAAGCCCTGAAGAAACCTGCCCAACTTTCCGTCATTAACAGTTTGGAAAAGGTTTGTGCTCCAATATATCTATATTCAGTGCTGCTGACTCGCGTTTTATGAAGTTGGTGTATTGTTATATTATTAATGGTTTTCACTACTGCCACCTGTTGGCTGCTGGTGAAATGTTTCAAATAAAGTGTTCCACTTTGAGGACATCATTATGCGGGTTTCCATTGACCCAGGTTTATTCGACAACAGCAATGTCACACAAAAAAACATTGCAAAATGTGTAATGGAAACACCACATTTTCGAAAGATCTGCAAAAGATGTATCAGTTCGACAGGTGGATTATCTTCTGTCTAGCTTTCCTTATTGTGTCAAATAATGATGGAAACAATGTTTTTCAAATCAATTATGATTGACAAATAATTTTGTACGTATACGTGGCACGTGATGCAAGACATTTTTACTATAACATTTTTACAAGGATTATCTTGACTTTCAAGAAGGCCTGAATTGCTTCGGCTTGCTTTTCTGGTTGACTGAATGCAAGTTGCACTATCCAATTATTTCAGATCTACAGGAGTGCAAGTTTCACCATGGCATGGGGCATTGCAATATGTTGCCACATGAAAATTATTAGAATATGTCATATATTAGTCAATTATTGCATTCTATCCATGCTGGCTTTTGCGGGATACCTGAGACATGAAGCAGATAGGTGGGAGGGCATATAGGCTGTCGACACAAACGGTAAAATGGAAATGCACTGTAGCAGGCAGTTGATCTATTTTCTATACCAACGTTCTAAATGTCGTCAAAAAATCACTGGAATAGTTAATGGAAACATAGCTACTGCCAGTTCAGTCCTGTTCTAGAGAGGACAGTGTTAAATGTTTTTGTTCGTACACAGGCCTTTTGGAACTGGGTGGAGAACTACCCTGATGAGTTTACCATGCTCTACCAGAGACCACAGACAGACATGGCAGGTCAGTATTCTCAATAGCCTTGTATTGGACTGAAACAGAATGCACATACTATCACTACATGCACAGCTTTTTTAAAAGTTCCACGTGAAATTTCAGAACTGACTCAAAGGGACTGTAGGGAACAGATAAGGACACTCAAGAAGTTAGGTGAGTCTAGGGCCATCTCACTCGTGTGTGTCTAAACTAACACCTGATTTATTTCCCTGCTAGCACTGACTTTGCTCACAGCTGCTTGTTTAAAAAAAAAAGTACTTACTGTGATCGAGACGTGGTTGTCCCACTGGCTCTCCTAAGTTAAATGCACCAATAAGTCTGGATAAGAGCGTCTGCTAAGTGACTAAAGAGCGTCTGCTAAGTGACTAAAATGTAAATTTAGACACTGCAGAGAGGCTGTTTGACATGGTGGACAGCTTTGCTGAGAGCGCCAAGAGAAAGGCAGCGGTGTGGCCTCTACAGATCATCCTCCTCATCCTCTGTCCCGAGATCACACACATCATCTCCCGAGAGGTGGTGGAGGAGAGCAAGGCCAACAAGGTGAGATGAGAGAACACACACACACACACACACGCGCACTGAGATTTAAATAGGTAGTGTGACTGAGTTTCTTTCTCTCTCTTGCTACAGAAGTTGTTCCTGGAGAGCTTGAGGAAGGCCCTAGCAGGCCAGGCGAGCAGCAAGCAACTAACAGAGAGTGCAGCTATCGCCTGTGTGAAACTGTGCAAGGCCTCCACCTTCATCAACTGGGAGGACCACTCGGGCATCTTCCTCCTGGTGCAGTCCATAGTGGTGGACCTCAAGGTCAGAAAAACCAACCACTCTGTCGCCATCTAGGGGCTAGGGAATGCTACCTTATTGGTGTCTGGGTTATATGTTTGTCATTTTTGTCTTGGAATAAAATGTACAATGTATTTCCCTATAGAACATTTCTATCTACAACGCCCTAAACGGTAAACTATGATTGATATGCCTACGGCTATCCCGGCTTAGACCATTGTAGTGCTACTTTTGTGCCAGTGCTACCGCTACCGCTATGGAGCTATGACCATTTTGCAAATACTTATCCAACCCTCTCAGACCTACACAAAGCCCCTTGCGGTAGGGTTAATTGTGAAATTGGTTGATTTGTAATATTGCAGACGGTGACATGCAGCTTCCTCCTCCTATCTATCCCATCAGGCCCTGCTCTTCAACCCCACCAAGCCCTTCTCTCGTGGGGCAGGCAGCCAGAACGCGGACGTGGACCTCATGATCGACTGCTTTGTCTCCTGTTTCCGAATCAACCCACACAACAACCAGCACTTTAAGGTCAGTCAGTCTGCTCAGCTCAGTGCATCAGTAGAGAAATGTGCAGACCATGTCTGAATGATGCTTTACCTCAGTGTCAAAGCGGCCATTTTGACTAAACATTGTCTTTATTAATCTCCTCAGGTCTGTTTGGCCGCCTCCTCCCCCTCTACCTTTCACTTTGTCCTGGTCAACTCCCTGCACAGAATCATCACCAATGTAAGTGTCTCCACTACTACTTACTACCAAGTTCAGTCTAAGTAAAATTGATAGGACAGTGTTGATCTCATTGGCCTTTCCCACAGCAGTGCAATATTAATTATCTTCTCTTCTATCCTCTACCTTCTCCTCCTCTAGTCTACTCTGGAGTGGTGGCCTAAGATTGATGCAGTGTACTGCTACTCTGGAGAGCTGCGACTAATGTTCTCTGACACTCTGAGCCGAGTGATGCAAGGTCTTCATACACACGCCCCGCTACGCATGACGCCGGTGAGAAAGGGACCACACACACACACACATTCACACTCACCGTGAAACCCACTTACCTTTTTGTTTTCCTGTAGAAGCCAACCTCTTAGGAAAAGTATGTCTTAGTTACACCTAAAGTTACACCTTATCTCTCTCGGACAGAGTCTGTCAATTAAAGAGAAGATGACCACCAGCCTTAAGTTCAAAGACAAAACCACAGACCTGGACACACGCAGCCTCCTCCTCGCCCTCGTCAAACTCATCCACGCCGACCCCAAACTCATGCTGCACGTAAGTCTGACTCCAACCACCACATACGTACTGAGACAATGTCCCTAGGCTCTGTTTAAATAGGTATACACCCTCCCTTTCACCTGTGTGTATGTTTGTGTTTCCTCTCCGCTCTTGCGTTCACCCATACATGTATGTTTAACTGTGTGTGTGTGTTGTAGAACCCGGGGAAGCAGGCTCAGGAGATCCAGAGCAGCACAGCAGAGCTGATCGCAGGCTTGGTGCAGCTGGTGCCCTTGGCCAACACAGCCCAGCTCTCCCAGGAGGCCATGGAGGTCTTATTCTCTCTTTCTTACTCTCACTCCGTCCACTAAGTTTATTTATTCTTTCTCATTCTGTCCATTTCAACTCTATTCCCTAGCATTGAATTGTCAACTTCAAGTAAGGCACATTTCTCTTTCTCTCCCTGCCCAGGCTTTGCTGGTGCTGCACCTGCCTGAGACCATTGAGCTGTGGAACCCTGAGGCCCCCATTGAAACCTTCTGGGACATCAGGTACAAGGACATGGTTTAGTTCTGCTTTTCAGTCCAGAGATAATCCATGTAGACAGACACACTGGTCATGGATTCCGTAGTAGTCATAGTCTTTAGGGTCATGGATTCAGTAGTAGTCCTAGTCTTTAGGGTCATGGATTCAGTAGTAGTCGTCACAGTCTTTAGGGGCATGTGTTGAGATTCCATTGGGCTCTAACAATGGCTTATCCCGTTGCAGCTCCCAGGTTCTCTTCCTGATCTGTAAGAAGCTGATTGGTCACCAGATGGTGAACAGTACAGAGGTGTTGAAGTGGTTGAGGGAGATCCTTATCTGCAGGAACAAGTTCCTCCTCAAGAACAAGGTGAGGTCAGGGACTCTAACCTCACATGAGAATAACTATTGAGGGCTAAAAAGCACTTTCAATGGAGAATCTCCATTAAACATACATTTTTGTCTAGGACTAGACTTAGGTCTGGAAAACCGTCCAGAGTGTTTTGCATGTGTTGGATGTGTGTTGGACATGTCTAACCCCTCTCTGCTCTTCCAGGAGTGTGCCACCCAGGGAAGTGGTATCCCCATCTGCAGACAGGCCCAGACCAAACTGGAGGTGTGTCTATACATGTTCCTGTGGAGCCCTGATGCAGAGGCTGTGCTGGTGGCCATGTCCTGCTTCAGATACCTGTGTGAGGAGGCTGACATCCGCTGTTCCGCTGACGAGGTGCCCGTCCAGACCATCCTGGCCAACTACGCCACCTTCACAGAGTTCGCCTCCGTCAGCAACACGATGGCCACTGGTCAGTAAAAACACTGTTTTGTAGACCACTTTAATGTGGTCTGAGAGCCACTATATAGGCCAGCGGTTTCCGAAAATGACTCCCACTACGTGTTCCACTACGTATTTGGTAGGACGCTCCACCCTGCAGAAGAGAGTGATGGCCTTGTTGAGAAGGATACAGCACCCCACTACAGGAAACACTGAGGTGTGAAAGAATAGAGGAACATTAAATACAGTTTATCCTAGCTTACATCCCCCTAGTATTTGTGACCGTGTCCCTTCTTGTTTCCATGTCTCACCCAAGGCGTGGGAGGACACTCACGCAAAATGGGAGCAGGACACCAAACAGATTCTAAACTTCCCCAAACACAAGGTGGAGGATGGTCAGGTAAGAGCTCTTCAAACAGATTCTAAACTTCCCCAAAAACAAGATGGAGGATGGTCAGGTAAGAGCTCTTCAAACAGATTCTAAACTTCCCCAAAAACAAGATGGAGGATGGTCAGGTAAGAGCTCTTCAAACAGATTCTAAACTTCCCCAAAAATAAGATGGAGGATGGTCAGGTAAGAGCGCTTAAATTGTAGGATTTAGGTGTGTTTCACCGTTTCTACATAAGTACCTGTTCTCTTTGTCTCCCTCTGCAGGAGTGGATCAACATGACAGGCTTCCTGTGTGCTCTCGGCGGGGTGTGTCTGTCCCAACGCAGCCAGCCCTGTGGCCCTGCCACCTACAGCCCCCCCATGGGCCCCATGAGCGAACGCAAGTACTCCATGGTCTCTGTGGGCTCCTGTGAGGTTTCCAACGCTGCAGCTGGAGCCTCAGCCACCTGCTTCTCCTCCTCCACTGAGACCCCCCTGAGCAGGTTCCTGGACCGCCTGCTCGCCCTGCTGGTATGTGGTCATGAGAGGGTGGGTCTGCATGTCCGCACCAACGTCAAGGAGTTGCTGGGGCTGGAGCTCAGCCCGGTCCTCTACCACATGCTCTTCAACAAGCTCAGGAAGAGCATAGGACGCTTTTTTGACACACAGGGGCCGGTGAGTGGATTGGCTGGGGAGAAGGATGGGGGCACGTTAACCAATGATTTGAATTGTATTCGCATAGAAAATCATTCTGGGGAGTTTTACAAAGGGATGGTGACTTTTGCTGATTGCAGCACCCTGCCTGCACTGTCAAATTTGATTAGTTCTTTATTAAACATTGATCCGTTGACATTAGCAGGAATGTAGTGAAGACGGATTTTATTGATTTGCCTCTGTACTATTGAAGGTCCCCATCAATGACACTAACACCCAGTTTGTGGAGCAGACCATCGCCATCATGAAAAACCTACTGGACAACCATGCTGAAGGCAGCTCCGAGCACTTGGGACAGGCCAGCATAGAGACCATGATGCTCAACCTGGTCAGGTGAGACACTCACTCACTCACTCACTCACTCACTCACTCACTCACTCACTCACTCACTCACTCACTCACTCACTCACTCACTCACTCACTCACTCACTCACTCACTCACTCACTCACTCACTCACTCACTCTCTCTCGGCTTATGAATTGCCTAATCAGTTGTCCATCTTCAGTACCTTATTCAGTCTTCTCCCCCCCCAGGTACGTGCGTATCCTAGGCAACACGTTGCATGCCATCCAGATGAAGACCAAGCTGTGCCAGCTGGTGGAGGTGATGATGGAGAGACGAGACGACCTGTCCTTCTGCCAGGAGATGAAGTTCAGGTGCGAGACAGAGACCGCATCCCCTCCTGGACAGACTTAAACTCTAGCTAAATGCTATCAACTAGCTAAACGCTACTTAAATCGTTAGTCAGCAGTTCAAACAATAAAAAAAAAAGTGTCTTCCCGCTCGTTTCGGTAAACAGCTGAGGGATGGGACTGGAGAAATGTAACCACTCTCATATTCACAGTTATGGACTGACCATCCCTGATTAGTAGTTTTAACCATGTTTTGAGGCTATATAGTGTTTTACATTTACTTTGTTTACAAACATTGGAGTAAAAATGGGGTACAATAGTTGAACTAGGCTCATGAGCCATTTATAAGTTATATTCTTCAAGAACCAATGGGTACACATCATTCATAAGGCCAAAACTGCCTGTAGCAATTGCTGATTGCCCCTTTTAAACGCAACTGAACTTTTTTTTGTAACTATTTTTGTCAATTCACTCCTTCTCTCACCACGTCTCTTCCAGGAACAAGATGGTGGAATACTTGACAGACTGGGTGATGGGCACCTCCAACCAGGCTGCTGATGAAGATATCAAATGTCTGACCAGAGACCTGGACCAGGCTAGTATGGAGGCGGTGGTGTCTCTGTTAGCTGGCCTGCCTCTACAGCCAGAGGAGGGAGATGGGGTGGAACTGATGGAGGCCAAGTCACAGCTCTTCCTCAAGTAACTACAACATGCTTTACTCATTTACATTTTAGTTGTTTAGCTGACGCTCTTATCCAGAGCGACTTAGTTATATTTCCTCACACAAAAAACCTATTAAGTAGTGAAGGAAAACATTAACTTAAATGTGCACATAATAATGTTCTGAACTGTGCTTTGCCCCCTTGTACCCAGGTACTTTACCCTGTTCATGAACCTCCTGAATGACTGCAGTGAGGTGGAGGATGATGGCCAGCCGGTGGTTGGGAGGAAGAGGGGCATGTCTCGACGCCTTGCCTCCCTCAGACACTGTACTGTCCTGGCCATGTCCAACCTCCTCAACGCCAACGTGGACAGCGGACTCATGCACTCTATCGGTGATCTACTGTAGCAGTAGTGATTCTCAACCTTTTATAGTACCAGGAAAGCTATAACATTAGTCCTTCCATCTACTAAGGACAATAGCTTCCAAAATGAATAATCAAACCTCAGTTAAAATGTCCCTGTATCCTCTGCCACCTTTAATCTTTCTCTTGTACCCTTCCTCTGTCTCCCTCTCTCCTCCCCCCTCCATCCATCCTTCTCCAGGTCTGGGCTACCATAAGGACCTGCAGACACGGGCCACCTTCATGGAGGTTCTGACTAAGATCCTCCAGCAAGGAACAGAGTTTGACACACTGGCAGAGACCGTGCTGGCTGACCGCTTTGAGAGGCTGGTGGAGCTGGTCACCATGATGGGAGACCAGGGAGAGCTGCCCATTGCCATGGCACTGGCCAATGTGGTGCCAGGATCCCAATGGGTATGCACGAAAAACAGCCCTAGGTCATTTTTAGCTAGTCTTTGGGTGACCAACCTTCACACTGAAGAGCACTACAATAACACACCTGTTTCTGCTAATCAAGGTGCTGATTTATTAGTAGAATCAGACATGTCAGTGCAAGGCTGGATTAAAAGCCTGCATGTCCTGTAGCTCTCCAGGAACAGGGTTGGCCACTCCTGCCCTAGTATGAGAATGTGAGGCAGTAGTTCTAGAAAGTGGTTGAAAAATGCTTGTGTGTTTTTGTGTATGTGTTTGTCTTCTTCAGGACGAGCTGGCCCGTGTGTTGGTGACGCTGTTCGACTCTCGCCACCTGCTGTATCAATTGCTGTGGAACATGTTCTCCAAGGAGGTGGAGCTGGCTGACTCCATGCAGACGCTGTTCAGAGGCAACAGCCTGGCCAGTAAAATCATGACCTTCTGTTTCAAGGTAAAACCACATTTCTCTCCCATACAGACAATTTTAAATGCTAGAACCTGAAGCACTCTAACGTTGAAATTCTTTGCATAAGGTGTACGGGGCGGCGTACCTACAGAAGCTACTGGAGCCTCTACTTAAAGGTGTCGTCACCACCCCAGAGTGGCACAACATCAGCTTTGAGGTGGACCCAACCAGGTAGGAACATTCACTGGAAGCATTCCACCAGTTAGTTTTACTGTGGTAGTCTGGTGTGGTTGTAAGGGATAGCACATTGATTTGAGCGGAGGGGGTAGCCTTTTTAAATGGAAGTTACCAACGCAATTCTGAATTTTATTTCAATCATGAATCCCCTTCCTCTCTCTCTCTCTCTCTTCCCCCTTCCGTCTCCTCTCTTTTTTCCTCTCCTCCCTCCCTCCCTGCCACCCTCTCTGTAGACTAGAACAATCGGAGAACCTTGAGGAGAACCAGCGGAACCTTCTCCAGATCACAGACCGGTTCTTCCTTGCCATTATCAACTCCTCCAGCGAGTTCCCTCCGCAGCTACGCAGTGTGTGTCACTGTCTCTACCAGGTAGGGTCATATCCCGCCCCTGGCCTCACGCTGCTCTCTGGGTGGGTCGAGTGTGCTGCTGTCTCCTGCACCCTCTCAAGTCACTGGCTTCCTTCTTCCACACTGTGCCAATAATGGCACTAGGCAACAGCTCTCACTCGCTGTAACACACACACTGGCACACCTTCTTACTTTCCACTAACATTGCCGCTCTACGTATCGTGCCCTCTCCTACGTGCGCTCTTCATGTACTGTGACAGAACCGATAAAGGGCTGTCCCTTCAATGGTGGTAGTTTGAAAAGGGGGAACATAGCTGTATTACCTGACTACAGCAACATCAAGACAACACAAAGCCGCTAGTGTGTCCCTGCTCGCAGTCACCCAAACTTTTACACACACACACACACACACACACACACACACACACAGAACTCTCTATTAAGTCTCTATTAAGCCTTACTTTTCCATGAAGGAACACCTCTGTACGGACACACACACACTCCTCTAGCCTATTTCCTGCTGTTTCCATCTGCATGTCTGATGAGCCGAGACCGCTGCCCCGCTGCTCTCTGCTTCCACAAAGACTGACTTTCTCCCTACAACCTTGTTAAAGCAAATACATCAGCTGTTTCGATATCTCAATGAGATGAACGCAGGGTGCTTTGGAACCACTAATGTTTTTTTGTGGGGCACAGCACCAAAATCTCACAGAACGTGAAGCTTATACATATTGGTCTCCCTTTCGCTCTATACACTCCCATACTACATGCACCTGCACACACACACGCTATGCTGTTCAGTATTAGGGCTGTGCTGGCGGATGCTCTTGTGTAGCCTGTGTGTGTGTGGTGCTGTGACCTGTTTGTGCTCATCTCTGTTCTGTAGGCTACTTGCCACTCTCTACTGACTAAAGCCACAGTTAAAGACAGAAAGGAAAACAAAAAAGCAGTAAGTTCAGAGAACTTTTTCCTCAGCCACTTTATTTTCAAAAGCAAAAATAACTTTTTGTTGCTATTTTTATGGTTTGATTTTAGTGCTTAATTTGTTAATCTGGAAACGGTTTTCACATTCAAGTCTGTGTACAGCCTTCTCTTACAATCATTGTACTAATACATTAATACAGGTGCTAACTTGGTTGCTTCCATTTTATATTAACAACTCCAAGAAACAAGTGCATTCCGTTACAGCAGGGGTGTCAAACTTGTTCCATGGAGGGCCTAGTGTCTATGGGTTTTTGTTTTTCCCTTTCAATTAAGACCTAGACAACCAGGTGAGGGGAGTTCTTTACTAATCAGTTTTCTTAATTCGTCGATCAAGTACAAGGGAGGAGCGAAAATATGCATACGCTCGGCCCTCAGTTTGACACGTGCATTAGTCTCTCTTTCGTCTCTCTTTCCTCTCCTTTCTTTGGTTCTTTCTTTCTATCTTTCTTCTAGACACAGAATGAGATTGGAATGGGTGGAACAGTGTTTGTCGGAATGTTTCTAGAGGCTGAATATGGCTGCAGTGGACAACAACAGTTCCCCAGGGGGACAGTTTTCTATGGTGCACTTCTTGTTGCTGCAGTGCGTATGGAATGTAGGCAGTAGTAAAGTATTTGTACAACAATATTATAATATGTTGTAGAACTATACAAGTTAAGATTGATTGCAGAGATTGGTAGTGTGACATTGTTAGCTTGCTGGGAAAGGTTGGTTGCCGGGGTCTCCTCTCTCTCTCTCTCTCACTCTCTCACTCTCACTCTCTCACTCTCACTCTCTCACTCTCACTCACACTCTCTCTCACTCACACTCTCTCTCTCACACTCTCTCTCTCACACTCTCTCTCTCACACTCTCTCTCCCCCCCCTCCCTCCCCTCCTGTCCTTTTCTGTAGCATACAGAGTAACACAGACTGCAGAATGCCATATTGCTTAGTGATTGCATTGGTATTATTGTCCATTGTATTTGGGCCATATGTATGGCCTATTTGAAATGTATTTAATGCACTTGCACCAAGGATTTGAATATATAGGCCTAGATGAAGTGAGGATTGTCTGACAGTGGGTGTACACGCATGTTGATGTCTGTCTTGTGGACTATGGTTATAAGTTATTGCACTTTGATATATTGCACATTAACTTGCTTTTTCCTCTGTAAAGCAAGGTGTGTGTCTGTCTGATCATCTGTGGGTCATTTTGCTGCTTTGCTCTGGGAGTCATGTCTCCACATCTCATTGAATTCACTGTTGTTTTTTTAGGCTGGTGAATTTCAACGTCATTTTGCTTTAAAGTGGAACTGACAGCATTTTAACTACTTTGCAGATATGAAACAAACAGAAAATCGTATCAGTCAAAAATATCTAAATCGCAGTTTATGCTACAAAATCATCTTTATGGGTTATTTTTTACTCAAAATTCCATGACTTACAGTAAGACATAGTTGGCAGAATAGATGGATGCAATTCAATGCATGATTCATATATACACTGAACAAAAATATAAATGCAACATACATACTGACTTGCCTAGTTAAATAACAATTAAATAAAGGGTTGTTCCCATGTTTCAAAAGATCCCAGAAATGTTCCATATGCACAAAAAGCTTCTTTCTCTCAAATGTTGTTTACATTCCTGTTAGTGAGCATTTCTCCTTGGTCAAGACAATCCATTCACCTGACAGGTGTGGCATATCAAGAAGCTGATTTAAACAGCATTATCATTACATAGGTGCACCATGTTCTGGCGACAATAAAGGCCACTCTAAAATGTGCAGTTTTGTCACACAACACAATGCCACAGATGTCTCAAGTTTTGAGGGAGTGTGCATTTAGCATGCTGACTGCAGGAATGTCCATCAGAGCTGTCGCTAGAGAAGTGAATGTTAATCTCTCTACCATAAACCACCTCCAACGTCGTTTTAGAGAATTTGGCAGTACATCCAGGTTGTAAATCACAGCTTGCCTGGTACATTGTTTGCTGCATCCATCCATTCGGGATGCACTCTTTCAGTTTCAATGACTAAATATTTTGAACAAAAACGGACGACTGTAACTAAGGCAGGGAATGTCAATACAGCCAAACTAGCGAGGGCAATGATCACAAGTCCGTCATAACGTGGCTAATAGGCTAGCGCACGTGTCACACTGAATAGGACACACAAGCGAGTATATCAATGCAGTGCAAAAAAATGAAAAACATATTTTAATTTTAAACGTTTCAACTACCTATAGCTACATTTTTGTTATTTGGAGTTATTAAATACTTTTTGATTAGGGTCGCAGCATATTATGCACATCTGCAAGCACAGCAGCAGAGGCTGGACAAATATTATTTATCTATTTTGTTTTAATATGTTCAAATGCTATATACAGCATCCTATTTATATTAGTGGACATTATAAAGAGACAGTTTGTGCCGTAGTTGCAAGTTATTTTGTGAAACCTAATGTCTGGCCTGCGAATGTATTATTATTTTTTCAATATGGCCTTTGAGCTGATTGAGTTTTACCCCCCTGGGCTAGAGTAACAATTTATGTAGCTAGCTAGAAACACTGAGCCGTTAGCTAGGTAGCTAGCTAACTGCTGGGAGGATGTCATGTCATTGGAAGAATGGGTGAGTTTGACCGTCTTTCGATGGATACAGTTAGAGATTAATGTGTCAAGAAATGTGAATTGCTTTGCTAGCTAGCTATGCTGAACTTGAACGACTCTTATCCACAGTTAGCATATCTCTTAGTTGTCAATCAAATGTATTTGGCATAGATCAAATGGGCGGGCAGGCAAGTTCCCATTCATTTGTCAAAACTTAGGTTGAGACAAAAATGCATTGGCAGGCAAGCTGCAGAAGGACGAGCAGGCTGATATTGCACATCATTTATCATTGCAATTTTGAAGGCCAACTAGCTGAAAGTTTCAGAGTATTTATCTATGTTCACTTGTCAGATTTGAGCTCATCTCGCTTTGGCTAGTATTGGTTGTTGATCTTGTTGTTGGTGTTCGTAGGCAAATGAGGGAGAGAGGGCATACCTTTTCATGGTTGTTTGATCAATAGGACTAAGTTCCCAAATGTAAGAGGACTCCAGGGGTATTTACATATTTGAACAAATCCATTCAGGTGGCAAATCCATTCATTTTGGCGAATGTGCTCTAATGATCCAAAGTCGCGCTATTGCTATTGCCTGTTTAAAATTTTTAATTTCACCTTTATTTAACCAGGTGGGCCAGTTGAGAACAAGTTATCATTTACAACTGCGACCTGGCAATGACTTGTAAACACAGTCCACAGTTAATTATTGCAGGCCCATGTGGCAAATGGCTTATTTGCATATAGGCCTACTGTAGCTCTGATTGGCTATGGCGCACCAGTCTGTCTAGACACCGGTTCTGGCCAAGAGAGATATATTTGGTTTCATTTACTGTAGTGTTTATTTATTGTCCAAAGGCACGGCTGCTTTCCCACTCAATATTGCTATAGAATTTTCACAAACTCCTTACTACAGTATACTTCATTTCCAAAAGTTATATGAATTTATGAAAATGTGAAAATTGCCTTATCTAAGTGCTTGTTTGTCAGAAAATGAAATAAAAATAAGTGTCTTATTCTTCCTGGGGATGTAAAATGAACAGATTTGAATAAGATTTGATGTTGCTAAAACGCTGCCAGTTCCACTAAAAACAAGCTCTTGTCCTCTCCTGCTGGCATTTAGTTTGTTTTTCAAAAGCTTATTTTTCCTCTAAGCTTTAATTTTAATTTTCTCCTCTTAGCTATGGAAGTCCATATGAATAAAAAGTATAATTCCCTTATGTCGATCACAACTTATTTATCTCATGATAACAAAACAACTTTTGTTATGTAGTGGAGATTACGAGATAATCAAAAGTACCATGCATCGTCCATTAATTTGTTCAGATGCAAAATAACCATCTTGTCAAGGAGCCCTGTGGCTGTGTTTATAGCAATGCCTTGAGGCATTTATGCCCTGAACGATGCCTGACAGGCAGCACTGTCAATTGCATGCTAGTTAGCTAGGTAGTCTTCTGCTAAATGACAAAAATTTCATTTTAGCAGAAGACTACCTAGCTACATTTTAGTCATTTAGCAGAAGACTACATAGCTAACTAGTTAGGTAGCTAGCTCGCTCGCTCGCTCGCTCACAAGACTAGTCAAGGTAGCTGCGTTGTTGCTTGAATGTGATTGGCTGTGGCCTTGGGGGTGGCACACAGCCTGGGAGTCAGTGTTGCCTGTCAGGCATCGTTCAGGGCTTAAATGCCCCATGAGGGCTTAGCTCTCGCACAAGCTCTTAGCTCAAGTTAAAGGACATTTAGCTTGCTAACATTCTAACTTATAAACTGATAATGATCTCCAAACACAAATTAAAGCATGTTGTAAGCATAAAATGTATTATCCCTTAGTGTAGCAATCAATAAAAACGTATGCACTGATCCACCATGGGCTCTGCCATCTCAGCCACACAGGCAATCTATCATCAATATGTCCACTCCTTTTAAACAACAACTTTTATGTGGTGATCATGAGAAACTTATCTTGTGATCTTGACATGAGGGATTTTTTTATTTTATGCATACAGTATTCAGACTCCTTGACTTTTTTCACGTTTTGTTATGTTACAGCCTTATTCTAAAATGGATTAAACATATTTTTGTTCATCATTAATCTACACAAAATACCCCATAATGACAAAGCAAATACAGGTTATTAGAAATGTTTGCAAATGTATTAACAATAAAAAAAACGCTAATACTACTTTTACGTAAGTATTTAGACCCTTTACTAAGTCATTTGTTTAAGCACCTTGGGCAGCGATTGCAGCATCGAGTCTTCTTGGGTATGACGCTACAAGCTTGGCACACCTGTATTTGGGGAGTTTCTCCCATTCTTCTCTGCAGATCCTCTCAAGCTCTATCAGGTTGGATGGGTAGCGTCGCTGCACAGCTATTTTCAGGTCTCGCAAGAGAGGTTTGATCGGGTTTAAGTCCGGACTCTGGCTGGGCCACTCAAGGACATTCAGAGGCTTGTCCCGAAGCCACTCTTGCATTGACTGTGTGCTTAAGGTTGTTGCATGATCACCGACAACAATGAGACAGCCTATAGAGAAGAGGTCAGAGACCTGGCAGTGTGGTGCCAGCATAACAACCTCTCCCTCATTGTGAGCAAGACAAAGGAGCTGATCGTTGACTACAGGAAAAGGCAGGCTGGACAGGCCCCATTAACATTGGCGGTGCTGTAGTGGAGCGGGTCGAGAGTTTCAAGTTCCTTGGTGTCCACATCACCAACAAACTATCATGGTTCAAACACACCAAGACAGTCGTGAAGAGGGCACGACAACACCTTTTCCCCTTCAGGAGATTGAAAGAATTTGGCATGAGTCCCCAGATCCTCAAAAAGTTTTACAGCTGCACCATTGAGAGCATCCTGACTGGTTGCACCACCACCTGGTATGGCAACTGCTCGGCATCTGACCGCAAGGCGCTACAGAGGATAGTGCGTACGGCCCAGTACATCACTGGGGCCAAGCTTCCTGCCATTCAGGACTTATATACTAGGCGGTGTCAGAGGAAAGACCACTAAATTGTCAGACTCCAGTCACCCAAGTCTTTCTTTAACCTTTATTTAACTATGCAAGTCAGTTAAGAACAAATTCTTATTTACAATGACCGCCTACCTACAGGGACAGCCATAGTAGTACGGCACCCCTGGAGCAAATTAGGGTTAAGTGCCTTGCTCAAGGACACATCGGCAGGTTTTCACCTTGTCGGCTCGGGGATTCGATCCAGCAACCATTTGGTTACTGGCCCAACGGTCTGACAACTAGGCTACCTGCCACCCCAGAAAGTCATAGACTTATCTCTGCTACCGCACGGCAAGTGGTACCGGAGCGCCAAGTCTAGGACCAAAAGGCTTCTTAACAGATTCTACCCCCAAGCCATAAGACTGCTGAACAATTAATCAAATGGCCAACCGGATTATTTACATTCACCCCCCCCCCCCAAATTGGTTTTTACGCTGCTACCCGCTGTCTTATCTATGGATAGTAACTCACTGGACCCACACACTCACTGGACTCTACTCACACATACTACACTGACACTCCAACACACATACACACACACACACACACATACACACACACACACAAGCATATTGACGCCACACACACTCACACATAGACACTCTTCACATATACTGTTGCTACTCTGTTTATTATCTATCCTGATTGTCTAGTCACTTTTACCCCTTTTACTACCTTGTACCCCTGCACAATGACTCGGTATCGGTACCCCCTGTATAGAGCCTCGTTATTGTTACTTTTGATTATTATACATTTTTTTACTCTTTCTTGAACTGCATTGTTGGTTAAGGGCTTATAAGTAAGCATTTCACTAAGGTCTACACCTATTGTATACGGCGCATGTGATCAAATTAATTAGATTTGTTGGAAGGTGAACCTTCACTGTAGTCTGAGGTCCTGTGCGCTCTGGAGCAGATTTTTAATCAAGGATCTCTCTGTACTTTGCTCCGTTCATCTTTCCCTTGATCCTGACTAGTCTCCCAGTCCCTGCCCCTGAAAAACATCCCCATAGCATGATGCTGCCACCTTCAATGCTGCAGACATTTTTTGGTACCCTTCCCCAGATCTGTGCCTCGACACAATCCTGTCTCGGAGCTCTACGGATTGCTCTGACATGCACTGTCAACTGTGGGACCTTATCTAGACAGTTGTGTGCCTTTCCAAATCATGTCTAAACAATTGATTTTACCACAGATGGACTCCAATCAAGTTGTAGAAACATCTCAAGGATGATCAATGGAAACAGGATGCACCTGAGCTCAATTTTGATTATCATAGCTAAAAACCTGTTTTCGCTTTGATGAGGAAAAAATGTAAATTAATACATTTTAGAATAAGGCTGTAATATAACAAAATGTGGAAAAAGTAATGGGGTCTGAATACTTTGAAATGCATCTCTTCTGTCTGTTCTTAGCTCTTTCCATCTTCCTCTGTCTCCCTCCTTCTTTCTTGCACCCTTAATCTCTAACTCTTTCTTTCTCTCTCTTGCTTTTTTCTTTCTCTCTCGCTCGTTCTCTGTCTGGCTTTGAGAAGGGTGGTGTAAGATCTTCTCAGTCATGTCGTACAAACATCTAACTTCCTTTTCTTTTGTGTTTTCTCTCCACTCTGTTTCCACCCCTCCTGCTCTCCTCCCTCCCCATTGTTATCCATCCCCCTCCTCCGCCCTCCTCTTCCTCTAGGTGGTGAACCAGCGTTTCCCCCAGAACAGTATAGGGGCGGTGGGCAGTGCCATGTTCCTGCGCTTCATCAACCCTGCCATCGTGTCGCCCTACGAGGCAGGCATCCTAGACGAGAAGCCCCCACCCAGGATAGAGAGAGGCCTGAAGCTCATGTCCAAGGTATGGGTTGTGAGCTTCCATCTTCCTAAAATAAGCACCTTGTGTGAAAATGACAGTAGTGGCTTTGACCGAAAGAGTTTGATAAAGTAATTGTAAAAAATAAATTTGATTTGATGAACTTTTATTTTGGTTAAAGTGCTCTCTGTTTTGTGTTTTTCTCAGATCCTTCAGAGCATTGCCAACCACGTGTTGTTTACCAAAGAGGAGCACATGAGGCCTTTTAACGACTTTGTGAAATGCAACTTTGATGCAGCCAGGCGGTAAGCTAGGTTGAAGATGACTGGTTAAGACAATGGGATTCTAATACAACTCTTTGCAACAATGAGAGTTAGCAACGGTGCTGGTCCCAGATTTCTGACGACGTCTTAACCTGTGTATTTTCCGACCTAGGCGGGAAATCTGAATAATTTTAATACCAGCAAAGCTTTTGTCAAAAAAGCCCCACTTTGAAAGCGGATAAAAGCACACACTGCTCTCTCAGTATTTTGAAAAGCAGGAACTGATCGGAGTCCCGATTTTCTGTTATGAAGCTGAGAATGACATACCTGGACTCATTTTCTAAAATGTTACATATATTTGCAATAGATTTCCAGTTCTGTAGTTGACCATTCACTCTGTGATCCCTCCGTATTGTCCTCTAGGTTCTTCTTGGACATAGCGTCTGACTCTCCTCCCAGTGACTCACTCAACCACAGTCTGTCCTTCATCAGTGATGGCAACGTTCTGGCCCTCCACAGGCTGCTGTGGAACAACCAGGAGAGGATCGGACAGTACCTCTCCAGCAACAGGTCAGTAACACACACACACACACACACACACACACACACACACACTCACACAGACACATACGTTGAGTCACCAGTCATCATGTTATGTGCACTACCAGTATAGTCCTCTGAGTCTGACAGCGGTCTCTCTCTCCCCTCTCTCTTCCATTCCATAGGGACCACAAGGCAGTGGGCAGGCGGCCATTTGATAAGATGGCCACCCTCCTGGCCTATCTGGGGCCCCCCGAGCACAAACCTGTGGCTGACGCCCGCTGGCCCAGCCTCAACCTCACCAGCTCCAAGTTTGAAGAGTTTATGACCAGGTAACTGTTCTCCTAGTGTAGAGTTGGTGTGTAAAATGTTCTAAGACACTAAGGATGCCAGCAGTTAGTGAGGGGAGTTGATTCAGAAGCATTCTATTTGTCTCTTGAATTCTAGGCACCAGGTCCATGAGAAAGATGAGTTCAAAGCCATGAAGACCCTCAACATCTTCTACCAGGCTGGCACCTCCAAGAATGGCAACCCTCTCTTCTACTACATTGCTCGCAGGTAAGACCTGGCCAAGGAGAGTATGTTGCTGTCTACATATATTATTGGTATTATAAACCAGCTTGAAAAACAAACTTCTATCAACACAATGTCAGTGAAGCGTCCTCTGGAAGTTGACCCTTATCTAGATTGGGCCGTTGGTAGGGAGATGGATTGTGTCCTCCTAAGCTGTGCTGACTGCCAAGCTGTAAGGGAGAAGATGGGTTCATGGGGAGGACCCAGGCAGGTCCATTCACTCACCTACAGCAGGCTTTATGGGGCTACATATCATAGCCTCTTAGTTCCAGCTCAGCTGAAGAGGAGGGCTACCCTATGCCTACTCCCCAGGCTGCTGCACACTGTTATGGGGGAGTCAGGACGGCTGGTGAACCAGATTTAGAGGTACCCTATACCTCTGTCTTTAAGGTGTGTGTGGTTGGAAGGGAGTGTAGTGGGGGGAATTCTGCACCTTAAATAATGGAAAGAGGGCCACTTTCTGACCAAACAGTCAATGAGGTGTGAGGATTTTAATACCCAGAGGAGAATAGTTTGGTTTCATTTCGTTATGATGAACTTTAAGCTATTTATAGGAACTTATATAGAGCACAGGTGTTTGTGTGCATGCATGGTAGGGGCTTAAGGTACTTGCAGGCCCTCCTAGATAACCCCCCCCCCCCCCCCAATCCAAACCACACGTACAGTAAATGCATTCAAAATGTTTTCCTTTTTCTGTGTTTATATCGTAGAAAGCATAAAATGCAGCAGCATCTGTCGACAGAACGCACAAGCAGTACATGGAGTAGAGCATTCACGTTTCCACACCGATAGAGTATTATTAGTCATGTATGTGTATACATTTGCCTAGATACTATTTGTTTGCGCGTTTGAAAGATCTAGTCATACAGCACAACTACGCTCTGTAGATTGTGGGCAAATTGTTTGAAGATGAGAGAGAGAGTACACATGATATTCCTTTTTTTTAGGCAGTAACAGTCGAACATTGTTCTTTAAAATGAAAACAAAAGTCTCCCTTTTAACATTCTTTGTCAAACATACGTATGATTAGCCCTCTCCAAAATCCATCAAGACTTGGCGCAAGTCTCTTTAGAAGACTTTGAAGGCAGTCACTGTGACTAAAAGGTTCAAGGCGACTACAGAACACATGATCTGTGTGTGGAGTCCGTGGCCTCTGCTCCGCGCGCTTCCTGTGTTGGGCTTCTTGACTGCGGAGCGCGGGCGCCCCATTGTGCTTGTGCGTGTGGAGAGGCCGTGCGAGGGGGTGGATGTGAACATGAACAGTGTCTGTTCCCCCGAGCCGTTGGCCACCCCCCTGTCTCCATGCATCCCAGGCTCCAATAACGCAGACTTAGCCAGGTACCCAGAAGTGGCGACTGCAGCCCTAGCCGGTGGGAGGCCTCCACGGCCCAGCTCTCTGGCATCAGCCCCCAGCGGAGGCTCTGTGTAGGATGCAAAGTGCCACTCCCCTCCTGGAGTGGCCAGATGGGCTTGCCCACATGTTGGCCTAGTGTAGCAGGGGCAGCCCAACACAGCAGCGCGGGTATGTTCGGCCCAGAGCAAGAGCCTTGTGATGTTCTCCTCCTCTTCACAAGCCCAAGGGTTATCCCCAAGCGTCAATAACTCGAGCCCCTCCAACCGGTCAAACACCCCCTCCGGCACCCAGGAGAAGCGATTAGCCTGCAGGTAGAACCTCCTCAGCCTGGGCAGCCGGTCCAACGAACCCAGGAGGATCTGAACCAGGTAGTTGTGGGACAAATCCACCATCTCCAGATTATGAGGCATGTTGGTGGGCACGGTCCAGAACCGATTGTGACTTAGGTTGAGGGCGTGTAGGCTAGGCAGGGTGTTGTTGATGAAGACCACCCTCTCCAGCTCGTTGGCTGACAGATCCAGGACCCGCAGATTCCAGTGGTAGGCCGTGTCGTTCTTATCCAGGGCTCGGAGCTGGTTGCCGGCGGCCCGGATGTCCCACAGGGCCCTGGGCAGGCCAGAGGGGAAGCGACCCAGGAGGTTATAGGACAGGTCCAGGGTACGCAGGTGGGCGTAGTGGCTGAGCTGGCCCTCCAGACCACGAAGGCTGTCGGGAGAGAGGGGAAAGGTCAGATGTTAGTTTTGATTCTATTTGAAAGATGAGAAAATACAGAAAACATCCGTGGAAGCTGATAAATAAAAGATGCCTGTGGAATTCTAAGTTTAAATCAAACCATATACTGACCAAACATGAGTTGCTAGAGTTCCATCAATTGAATATGCAGGAAAGGCTGTGAATGTAATTATTAGGAAACCTTCCCTGCTGATTCTATATGGCTGTTAGTCATGTTGCTGCTCATTCTCAGAACCCAGATGTTTTAGAGCTAGGATCCAACCTTAGGATCCTAGGAAGAGGATGATGAAGAAAAAGATGAGGAAGAAGTTGTCTTCCTACCTGTTGTGTGAGAGGTTGAGGAAGCGGATGTTGTGCTGCAGGCCGGGGGGCAGCTGTGAGAGGTGCCGTGAGGAGCAGTCCACATCACGGTGGCCCCGGCTACAGGAGCACACGGATGGGCAGATGGACAGGACTAGCCCACCCAGCACCCCCGACAGGAGCAGCAGTAGAAGGCAGGCCAGTGGGGCGTGGGGGAGCATGATGAGGGCTCTGAGAGAGGGAGAGCAATGACACAGTGAGAGGAGACACTGGACTGTAGCCCAAGACATAGATCTGCAACACTTCTTTGCTCCCACAATTTATACAGTTTATACAGTTTTGATCCTGTATGGATCTTTGTCAAAACAATCACTCATTCACACACATCTGCGGAATAATAATAATACTGACAGTTAAATTATCTACCAACCCATTAGCATTTAAATATTGATTAGCAATAGCTCACTTAAGTCCAATCCTTGCTAGCTCTTCCGAACTGCGATTACCAGGAGCTTAAAGGGGATACTTTTGGATTTTGGCAGTGAGGCCCTTTATCTACTTCGCTAGAGTCTAGGGCTTACCCCATTTAGTTGACTGGTCGATTGTTTGGTCGATACGCTGTTGGTCGACCAATATTATTTTTGTCAAGCAGTGGCAAATATATATATATTTTTTATGGCAAACGAGAAAACTGTCTGATTCACGCCTATCTAAGTGGACTACTCCATTGCGGAGGCCACGGGGATGGCTCACCAGTAGTACATTTACCGTTAATTCCCATAATTTTGAATCTACAATGTTTGCTTGGATACTGTAAATTATGTTCATGCATTCAATATATTACTATTACAGTCTTACCGTTGTTATTGTAGGACTGGACATGTTGTTTGCAGTTTGTATTTATTTCATTCCATTTAAGAGTTGTCAATTTATTCATTTTCTTTTGTTTGGAGTGCTATTGTCAATGTTGATTAAGGACAAGCACCTGATTATGCATAGAAGTAGACCTAGGCTACCTGGCCTGCGCGCAAATTGTAGGCTAATTGTGCCCATTTTGGGGATCTACTATTTCTGATTGTCTTAACTCACCATCACTGTGTACCTTCTCAAAGTAATTGTAATTTTATTTGCCTCAAACAGCAAGTAAATAGTCTGTTTTTACATCCATTGTGAATGACAATAGTTCCTCAACGTAGCCTATTCATTAAAGGGGGAAAAAAGGTCCTGCTCTGATCCAGTGGAAACGTCATAAAATAGGCCTACCTGATTACTTCTTATCCCTTGCACAAATAGCACAGGCCGGACCAAGTTAATAGTTCATAGAAGGTTTCAAGAGGGTTCTGAGACAAGCCATGCATAGCCAATGTAATTTATAGTATATTTAATTTTTATTTGGATATTTTCTATCTGCAAGCTGCAATGTTTTAATTTTGTTAGCTTTATGTAGGTTTATTTGTAAATATTGGCAGTGGCAATAGAAGTTAGTTTTATATTTGTATCATTTTAATTTAGATAGTATTTTGATTAACCACATGACATTGATTTTGAGATATGAAGACTTTATTATAAATTGAAATTAAACTGTTCCACGAAAATGTGCTTATGAAAATCATAACTGGCACGCAGGTCAGTAGAAATTGTAAGATAACTTAGCACTTCAAATGGAAAAGGTGGCTGACCACTGGTGTTGCCCGGCAACTTCAGGATCATAACGCCAGAATCTACGAAGGCCAGCAGCAGCGGGAGCAGGATGGTCGGGAAAAGGTTTTTGTCTTCTGGTTAGGCTATATTAATGTCTGGCTCCCTCTTTAGTAATTTGTGTGTCTTCATTTTAAATCGCAGTGCTTAAAGCATCAGACAAGCACAGTAGCCTACATATAGTTGATTTTATTCATAGGGTGTGTATATATGGGAAAATACACAATTCAAAATTACAACCAATCGATTGGTCTAAAGAACATGACTCTCGGGCGACCAAGATTTTGTTTTTGTCGAGTACAGCCCTAGTGGATACCATTTTTATGTCTCTGTGTCCAGAATGAAGGAAGTTAGAGGTAGTTTCGAGAGCCAATGCTATCTAGCAGTAGCGCAATGACTGGAAGTCTATGGGTATCTGCCAGCATGCTAGTATTCCAACATAGATTGCTAGACAACGGCAATTGGTGGAGTACAAGCTACAGTATCACCCTTATTAATAACCTGCCTAGTTTCCCCCCAGTGGAATCTCTGTAGAATTGATTTAAGACCTTGTCTGGAACTGCTGCTGTTTTGAGATCGCCTTTGGTGCATAGTAACAGCCTCCCAGATGGCTGAGAGGCAGTATTAAACACCAGGACACGGCAGTAAAACACTCCACACTGTGGTTCTGCTGCCCACAGAACAATCTGTCAGACCAGGTGCCATCCACCCCGTTAAAGTCATGACTAGGAACCGTTGGGCCTTACTAAACCCAGAGCCCTCTCCCCTCCCATACCCCTCTCCTCCCTATAGTTCCCTCTCACGTCATTGACACCCCTCTGACATTTATAACATTGTAACGGCAGGCTATATACTAACTGTCCTCGTTGAGGGTCAGACTGATAGATCTAATAGATTTGATGCAGTTTACAAGTGTCCCAGTCAGTCTGTGTGCCGGCAAGCTTGAAGCCTTGCCAGCGGGGGGTAGGTGCTCGGAAATACTGCAGTGAGAGCCGGCTGAATTTATTTAGGTTGGCACACACACACACTCTTCATTCCATTCGCTCACACTCACACAAACGATTGTTGTGTCCTTTCCTCTCTGCACCCTGTCTTCTGGCACAAATGACTGGGTATCTGGGTACAGAGCGTGTTTGTGTGGTTGTATTAAGAAGAGCTTGCCAAACACATCAGTGTCGCAGGTTAATAGCATTACATATTAAGCTAAAAGCTCTAGAAAGTTCTTCAGGTCATGGCATACTGCAAGTTATTCTGAGGTTGCATTTAACCTGTATAGCAATAGTAGCATACCAAATATCAAATGCGTTTGAAATTATCAGAATTACAGCAATATGTTGCTTTGACTAAGAAATATTTTAGAATATTGGAGGCTGTGTCCATTAATTGTGCTAAGTTGTTTAACACACTTGTATCAATCGGTGTATAAGTGCTTTCAAAACAACACCAAGTTATATCCTCAAAGGAGTTGATCGGAATTTGCTCCATAAATAAGCTGCAATGTAATGGAGATTTCAGCGCCATTTGAGAGAGCGAAGCATGTAGTCTCTAATGAGAAACAATAGACTGACATCGACAAATCACCCTGCTGCAGTCCACTGAGCTAATGTAGTACAGAATCAAATACATCACTACTCTGTGAAGCACTGTTTGTGTGTCTCCTGTTATGTGCGCAGGTCTTAGCATGTACACCCGTCTCTCCTACCGTTTTTCTCTCCATGCCGTTAGTCACTCACCTGATCCTCGCCATGGCTTCAGTCCGTCATCTCTAGTCTTATCTTTTCTTCCTCGGCCAGCCCTCCCTCCCCCCTCCCTCCCTCCCTCTCACTCACTCCCCCCTCTTTATTCCAGAGCAGCAGAGTGGAGAGAGTGATTGTCAAGTCAGATCTGGGGGGTGTTAGTTGTCATTATACTTGCGTCCTTTCTATTTTTGCTCTCTCCATTTTTGCGCTGGCTCTATTTTGGGGGTCTTTTTTCCTTTCTTCCTCACTCGTACTCTCACTTAATTTTTTCTCCCTCGCTTTTCATCCTTCTCTGGTGAAGGTGGACCTTTTTTCATCTTCCCTCCTCCCTATCTCTCCACTCTCTCGCTCTCTAGTGCTGTGTTGGCGCTGGCCAGTGGTGGACAGGCTCTTTCATTCAGTCTCAAAACCCTCTTCTGGGTTATAGCGTCCTCCTGGTATTCCAGAGAAGGGTGCCCTCGATAGCTCCACTTCTCCTCTGCAGGCTCCTGATGCAGGCTCCTGATGCAGCACTGTGCTCAAGGAAAGAACAGTCTGAAAGGGAGACTGAGGAGGAGGAGCAACGAAGGGAGAGAGAGAGGAATTGAGGATTGCAGCACAGTGCCGGCCCTCTGCTGCTGATGAGGCGGTGGGGTGGGGGGGGGTGCATTCGGGAAGTACAGTGCATTCGGGAAGTGTTCAGACCCCTTGAATTTTCCCCACATTTTGTTACATTACAGCCTTATTCTAAAATGGATTGTATTGTCATCCCCCCCATCAATCTACGGTCAATTTGCTAACATTTGTTAAATAAATAATAATAATCAGTTTTCGCTTTGTCATTATGGCGTATTGTGTGTAGATTGATGAGAAAAAATAAATATTTAATCCATTTTAGAGTAAGGCTGTAAGGTAACAAAATGTGGAAGTACTTTCCGAATGCACTGTACATACAAACATGTTAACTCATTCTATCGTGGGCTGTTCACTGAACGTTAGTGCCTCTTGTTACACTTTCACATGTCCTCGTAGTTATGTTCCATTTCCCCTTCCCTCCCATTACACACACATACACACACACACACAGTTCCCCTGAATTCCCCGTAGTACTGTAGTGATACAACAGGCCTGCGGCTGCTGCTATCTGGCAGGGTGACATTGTTCTGGCTGAACACATATGGGATGCATAACACACACTCTGTTCCCTGACAGCAGTCCATTCGGAAAGTATTCGGACCTCTTGATTTTTCCACATTTTGTTGTTACAGCCTTATTCTAAAATTGATTCGATTTTCTTTTCTTTATCAATCTACAGACAATACCCCATAATGACAAAGCAAAAAGAGATTTTTTGAAATGTTTGCAAATGTATACAGTACCAGGCAAAAGTTTGGACACACCTACTCATCCTGGGTTTTTATTTATTTTTACAATTTTCTACGTTGTAGAATAATAGTGAATACATCAAAACTATGAAATAACACATACAGTGGGGAGAACAAGTATTTGATACACTGCCTATTTTGCAGGTTTTCCCACTTACAAAGCATGTAGAAGTCTGTAATTGTTATCATAGGTACTCTTCAACTGTGAGTGACGGAATCTAAAACAAAAATCCAGAAAATCACATTGTATGATTTTTTAGTAATTAATTTGCATTTTATTGCATGACATAAGTATTTGATACATCAGAAAAG